>OY728136.1:650023361-650296710 GCA_963277665.1 Viscum album | reverse complement strand
ATTTGTCTAATTCCCAGGAGAATAGATTTGATAAAAGATGCCTATCCATGATAGTTTGAGTATTTTTAGAAACTGAGGTTTTAGGACTTGTTCAATAAGAAGATAAAACTAGTATTAGAAATATGTGTTGACCATACCTTGGAAAATCTTTGGTCATCTGAATATTCCTTGTAAAGTTAGTGCCCAGTTGATGATTCCTTATAGAATACCTTTTAAAGTGGTGCGTTGCAATGATAGACAAAGTATTTGTAGGAAAACTTTTTGTAAGACGCGTTTGAAAAGGTACTGGAACCAATATCAGGGGTGGAGAATGAATATGATGAGGTGAGGGTTGTGATATATTAGTTATTTTATGGGGTAATCGATAAAAGAGAATATATATTTTAGGAAGATATGAAATTGTAGGAATCAGTTTTCATGGAACCATAATCATTTGGATTGAAGGAGAACAATTTTAAAAAATCATGTGTTTATAAAGAGGTGAATAGTTTGGAATAAATTGTGTGGGTATTGGGGGATACAGGTAGGTAGACATGGTAGAATAATTAAGATCATAAATACAAATTGAATGGAGGGTAAATCATTTATTATAGCTAATGTATTTATTTATGATTTAAAAAAATAGGTTACACTTTCTTAGGAACTTTCTTCAATGAAGACATCGATCTTCTAAAAACCATTTTTTGGATTACCATCATTTCACTGTAAGGATTCCAGTGTGGAATCCATCTAGTAGTTATCCACATTCACTCTTTTGATCTCTAAATGGAGTCGATTTATTTCCAATTTTGAGCATGGTGAATCAATCAACTATTTTTTTTATCTTGATCACTTCAAGATCCCTTAATCTTGAAGGATTTATTCTTTTTCCTAAGATGATGAAGGAATAACATGATAGGGAAGCCTGTTGCGTACAATGATTCTCAGTTCTTGATAAACCTTACATAATATATGTAATCATCTATTTATAGATCTATGGTTTATATTAAAATGTTATTTAATTATGTACCATCCCATTAATAATATTATAATCCTTAACAAAACCAATTCAAAATAACTATAATTTTAGTAATATTTTATGGTGTGATAACTTGTACAATGATAAATATTATTTTACTATCTTGTAAATTTATATTTATAACTAGTAACGATCTTATTCTACTTGAAGTCTTCATCATTTATTAAATACCAGAATAAATATTAAGTTAAATATTTTATTCACAAATAAATATTTTATTCACATTCTATTAAATATATAATTAGTAAAAATGTAACAAATAAAAAAAATATTTTTATCTATAATCCTATGAATAAATATTTATAATATTTTCAAGTAACTTAATAAATTATTTATTAAAGAATAAATATTTTTTTATTACATTGTGATTATTAACGATCAATAAATCTTAAATAAAATTATTCCTTAATCTTGAGAATAACATTTCTTTAAATAATTAAACTCAAATATAATTTAATTAAGATCAACAGAAACACTTAGTTTTTGATCCTCTAGGATCCATTCTCATTAGAATTAGGGGGATTTCCTAATGTCTAAGAGAATATCTAGCAATGGGACAAATCATCTAAGAGAAAGAATTTAATGTCACAATATTGATAACCACATATGAACTCCCATTGGGTTATATAATATATTTATCTTAATACCTCATCATGCAGGTTTCATATCTACATCATCAACCTATATTTTTGATTTTTCTTTATTTGACTATTTGAAATAAATATCATTACATCGTATCCATTGATTTTAATGTGACCATTATTTCTCAATTAAAGTGTATATATATAAACTTCTATAAATATAAAAATGAAAAATATTTCCTCAAATTATTAATAATAACATGTCATTCATCATGCACCCAAGTACTGTACTTTCTTAGAACACATGGAATCAATGTTTTTGTTAGTAAATTTCAGTGTGGTAGTGATGAAATAAAATAATATTAATCTTAAATCTTGAGGACAATTACAAATTCTCATAGATATGAGTATCCAAGGATTTATAAAAATTCAAAATTTCTACTTGTAGGTACTTTCTTATAATCTCCCATATTAAATATTACCAAGTCCGAACTTCTTGAGAGGAAGCCTCATCTGCTTTTGGGTACTTTCACCTAAAAATAAATATACTATGTTCCATATCATAGTATTTAATCTGAATGTATAACTATTTTAATGAACATCATCATGGAATTTCTAGATTCTCATCACAGCTTAGAAAAACTATGATCTTTTCAATGCTATAAATACTCTATAACATTATCACATCATGGCTATGCAGAAGATCCATCAATATGTGATAAGATATTTATATTAATATTTAATGATTTTAATATACATGTAATATAAATTACAATGTAGTTTTTTCTAGGGAAAAAACTCTAATAGGGTCCCACTTACACTAGATCCAACTATCAACAACTAATTATTTCTCAAATGTTAGATTTGATTATACTTAGTATGGATACAGATGATGGGCCTATCACGTTTTCATGACTAGGTTTGGTAAATCCATATGTCTTTATGTCAAAGATTCTTAATACAACATTACCACCTTGAGAAAATCCCTCGTTTAGAGATATAACATTGTATCAATGTTTTTTTCTTGTCAATGTCTTAACATCCAGACTAGATCCATAATAAAATCTTTTCATAATAATGATAAGACTATAGCTTTTTGTATAACCCAAAAATCAAAATTGGGTGATGCTAAAATTTTTATTAATTTTCCTCAGAAGATGAAATATACTCACATATTATATATATAGTAACTACTACTAGTAATATGTTTTTCTTAAATATTACCTTATCCTTTTCTGCAATACTAGATCAAATTTAACTAAGTGAAGACAAGTTCTCAACTGACTTGGTCATTAGTATTACATCTTCTATAAACACCATGAACTCATCAAAATATAATTTTCCATATACTATTGTATAGTGATAACTATAATTATATGAAATTATATTGGATCTTTTTATATTCACCAATTATGATTTATGCATCAGTAATATCAAACATCAGTACATATCATGGAATATGAGATGAATTCCTAGAACTTAATCTTGTGAAATTCATTTAATCTCCATAATCACTTCCAATGACCATTCATGTTCTACTAAAAGGATTGTACATCAACAAAAATGTGTTATTTAATTATTTCAACTTGTATTTTTCAATACTATGTTAATATATGCACTATGAATATACTTAGTAAAATCATATATCCATTTATTATATCTTGTTCCCTAGAATCAAATTTCTAATTTTATTCATACTTGGAGAAATTTACATTCCATATTCTTAAAAAACTGGTAATAAACCAATTTTTTTTCATATGTTTTCAATATATCTATATTGAAAACATATAAAATCCCACTAACCAAATAGGGACACATGACACTAATTCATTTCCAAATAAATATTCTATGATAACTATGCATGATTTATCGATACAATAATTTATATAATCTTTGTGTATTAATGAAATTATTTGATTTCATAAAACCTTTCTTGTTATTCCTTTATGCATATACCATAGGGTCTCCTTTTGGTCATTTTATATATAAATCTTTTATAGAGATTCCTCTAATAGAGGTGGCCGTGAATATCAGTATCCCAAAATAAAGATAATAGAAGTATTAATTGACAAGTATAACTAAAAATATATTAGTCTAGATGATTTGTATATAGGTATTGTTTTAGAGTAGAACTTTTAATAATAAAAGATTCTATATTGGCACCTTCTTTTACCATCCATGTTTAATTTCTATTGAATACTCACTAGTAGTCTCAATTCTTAGAAATATTCAAAATACAGAATCCTTAAATTTTGATATGTAGATTCCATCATCTAAATTTATATATACTTATCAGACTTTTCATATTACCACTTATTTCTTCTTTTTAGGAATATTTATTCTGAAAAAATAAACAATTTATCACCCACTATAATTAAAATAAACTACCTCTTTGGTTATGAATTCATATGAAATATGTGTCTCTGGTACTACCCCTCCTATTAATCTCAGTGGAATTCCAAATCATGTAAATCCAGATCCTTAACATTTTATATGTTAAGTATGATCCTATTATCTTAATAATGATAAGATTTATTTAATAGAGTTTCATATTTTATTTAATATAAATTAATATTCTTAGTGTTTATAAAATTATTAACTTAGATTCACTGTAGAGTTTGATTATTGGTTAGTAGATTAAACCATATTTTAACAAATAATTTTTAATAAAAATATGGGGTAGTTTACTAATATATTCCTATCAAATATTAATTTTGATGATATCTGTTAGACAATTTATTTGGAATATGGTTAGTTTTTGTTCTTTTATTTTAAAAAATTACATAAAAAAATAATGGTAGATTTGTAATATATATAAGACTCATCATTAAACTTTCTTTTATTACCCTCATGATATTGATTTATATAAGGGAATTTGAGTATGGTAATATGTTTACTCCACATGTATGACTAATGAATACATGGGAAAGATGTTATTAGACAAGATTTCTCAGGGATTCCTCAATCTTTACTAAGACCACTCATTTACTCCACTAAGTTTTTCTTAAAGGATTCTCATGAAGTATACAATGTAAAATTTAACTTTCGAATAGTCCACATGACCATGTTGAACATAACTCTAAATACCTTTTGACATAACTTTATTTAAAAAGGGTTCTTTATCTTAGACATGATAAGTAGTTTGTTTGTATATCCATTATATTAGCCCAATTTAGACTAAAAGCATCCAATAGGTATAAACAAGTAATCTTATTTCAGTTTAATTAGAAAATGAATTTTATTTCCATAATTAGAAAGGAGTATTATATTCTATATTCATCATTCATTATAATGGATATTTGTGATTCAAGAGTTAGTGAACATATATATTAATATTAAAGTACCATAATAACTTTTACTCCCTAAAATGAAATAATGACTCATTGTGTCAAGATGTAAATTTATATTAATGTTTTAGTAACACTTATTAAACACTTGAATCAATCCAATCTAGAAAAGAGAAGTATTGATATCACCTTTACTTATGTAATAATTGTCTCCCTTTCTTAGCTCATTTTGAGTTATCTCAATAACCATTTTATTAATGATCATTTAATATTAAAATACACATATGTTTTAAGAAAATTGTATATAATAATTAATTAGTGAATATAAACTTTATGAATATACCTAAAGTGGAAGAAAAATATTTCTTATTCAATTCATTTTAACATATTTTCCAATTTCTATTATTTACACAGTAGAAGAAAATAGACTCTTATTCATTATTTGGATATTAATTTCTTGTCCCTTTGAATGTCACTTTAAAATATATTTTTTATTTTAATTTACTATGTGATCTCCAAGATTTTATTTCAAACTTTTCACCATAAGGGTAAAGAAACAAGTTTCAACCAATCTGTATTCGTTTGGTGTAGTATGGAAAAATGTTTCCCAAGAAACTTATCCATTTCATTTATCAAATATTGGAAAAATAAGGATAATATTAGTGAAAAGGATAATAAGATAAGATTAATGGATAATTTATTATCCAATTTGAAGACAAGTTTCTCTAAACGATCAATATAACCCAACATATTGATATCATGATCGGTAGGTATATTGACTTCTTCCAGTTTACATTGATATAGTTCATTGAAAATCTTATTTATTTCGAGTCTTAACTTCTCTTTATCAAGAAAAATAATATTATTTATTATGGTGTAAGAATATATGTATTTATGTTGTATAACAAACTTTCTAGACAAATATGATAATATAAAAAAATATGCATAAGAAGATTCCTCAATATATCTATTATATGTATATTTTTCACCATCACTCACCTACTGGGGAGGTAGAACGAAAATAAGGGATTCCAATAAATAATATAAAATTTATAATAATAATGTTTTGCATTATTGATTATTCCATATCTTGAAATTTTTATTTGTAAGGACATAGCCCAATTTATGGAATAATCACACTATTCGTGGTTTTGCATGATATTTTTTATAATATTTAAGAAGAAGATTTTTAGTAACTTTCGTGATTATTAATTATATGATGCATAAAAATTTAATTATATTAAGTCTTCCACTATTTTAATAAGTCCCAAAACACTCACTATTAACTCAGAATGTCTAGTTTCTAGGAAATTCTAGTTGGATGGATCTATATTCCCTTTTTCATAAACCCAATGAGGATTTGTCAAGCTAATTGAAGGTATTTAGGTAGGTAGGTCTTTTGCAACATTTGATTTGAATCTTCTTAGTCCATTGACTCAACTCCTCAATCCTAAAACCCTGAATTGGATTTCCTCAAAACTTTTCTTCAAGTTACATCAAGTTTAGTGAGGTGTACTTAACTTTATGTAAGATGGTTACGTCAACCCGTAACCTTCATAATAACTCCACATTAAATATATGGTGTCCCAACGAAGGATGGTTAGACACTTAGTTCAAAGTCTTTAATTCCTAAGCATGTAATGGTAGGAAAAATATAAATTAATATTTTGTTAAGGTATTTGGTTTATTATACTTAAAATTATATTTTTTTATCTTTTACATGTCCTATTAATATTAAGTGGATTTTACATAAGTTGTTAACCAAGTTAGATAAAACATTTATGCACAATCTATTTATTTATATTCCATCTTTTCACATTAATTATTTTATTCTTGTGATCACAGTATTTCATCCAGAGAATAAATAATGAAAAAGAAATAAATAAACAAAAAAATAAATGGACCGATCATGAGATGATCTAATAGTTGATTTGTTGACCAAATAATAAATCCACCTATGATCATAGGGGAGTAAATCCTTTTGATGGTATCAGCTCAAGTTTCATCATTCCATCTATCCAACTATGTATCACATGGGTTATCATCACATTGGTTCGATCTTAAACATCCTATACACACCTTAGTATAATCCATTAATTATTTGTATTTATAATTCAAATGTAATTGAGGGTAACTAAATGATTGATTATGGGTAATTACATAAATATCCTTGGATAAAAAATCCCTACATAATAATGGAGGGAGGTATGACACACATTCCACATGTTCTCTTTTAATATATGAATTATGTTGATTTATTTATGTGTGATAACATAGTGAAACAATAATCATGAATTGTTTGTATTGATCCCCTTAAGATCCTTTGGGATTGAAGGAGTTCTTATTATTACTAAGAAAATGTGGGTAATAATTGGAGATAGAAGTCCGTTGTGTGCTTATATTCACGATTCTTGAATAAACTTTCTGAATACACATAACCATCTATTTATTGAGAAAGATTTTAGATTAAAATATTATTTAATTTTGTTCCAGCCCATAAATAATATTATAATCCTTAACAAACCCCATGTAAATAAAATATAAGAAATATTACTTTATGGCACACACTAACTCACACAGTGATAAATATTATTTAGTTAGTTGTAAATTGATATTTATCACCGAACTGGATCTTGTTCTGATCAAACTCGTCAATATTTATTAAATAAATGAATAAATATCTAATAAAATAGTTTATTCTTAAATAAATATTTTATCCAAAATACAGTGAATAAAAATTTATTAAATATTAAATAAATAAATTAATATTTTATTTCCTATTTGGAGAATAAATATTTATCATATATTCACATAACAAAATAAATTATTTATTAAAGAAATATAATTAGTTATTATATTATAAATATTAGTGTTAATTAAAACATGAATAAAATTATTCTTCTTTCTTGAGAATAAAATTTATTGTAATAATTAAATTCAAATAGAATTTAATTAACATCAACATAAATGAATATTGTGTAGCCCTCTAAGATCCTTTCTCATTGATATTAAGGAGGCTTTCATATTGTACACGATTACTATCTAGTAATAGGTTAGGAAACCCAAGATCAAGAACTTAATGTCACAACATTAATAACCACATTTTAAAGATCTTTGTGTTATATAATCTCTTTATATAAATATCTAATCAACTAGGTGACACATATTTTTCATAAACCTATATGCTTGATTCATATTTCTTTATCTATCTAAAATAAATGTCTTTACACCATTTTCATATAATTTAATGAAACAATCATTTTTCAATAAAATGGGATGATATATAAAAATCTATAAATATGGAAGGGAAAAATCCTTCCCCAAATTATTATTAATAACATTTCATTCAGTACATAACCAACATACGCTTATTTTCATGAACATATGGCATCACAATTTTGGTTTGTAAATATATGTCCATGATTGATGAAATACATTAATAATTACCAAAATGTCTGAGGACCATTACACATTCTTAGATATAGTAATGTCCAATGGCACATAAACATATAGAATTCTCACTTGTAATACTGTTATCATAATCACCAATCATGGAGATTACGAAGTGTAAAATTCATGAGAAGAAACCTCATCTATGTAAAAGTACCCACACATTAAATTATATATAATATTTTCCCTACCATAGTAAGTTATCCAAATGTAGAACTATTTTAAAGAATATTTTAATGAAATTTAAAGGTTCTCATCATCATGGGGGACTTCCATGACGTTATCACTATGACAGATACACTAGGACATTATCATAGTAGTTTTACATAGAATAAAAATTAATGTATGATATGATATTTATATTAATATTACCTTATTTGAATTTACATGTGATATAATGTATTAATTAGTTGGTTCTAGGTCACCAAATCTAATAGTTTGAAAAAGTCCATCAAGAATAAAAACAATAAAGAATTCAGAAAAACATTTATACTAGATGTACTTTGTCACCAGACATATATTTTCACCTGATCAAATCTTTGAATAATTCCAAAAAACCTGATTGGATGAAAGACATGAAGATTTTTTTTTCTTCTGATTTTGTGTTGTTATAGTAAACTTTAAAACAAGATAAATGTGGAAAAAGAAGTTAAAAGTGGGATAAGTCCCAGGATTAAGAAGTTATATTTCAATATTTATGAAAATAAGAAGGGGGATAATTCTGAGATGAAGACAAAGATTTGGTAAGAAGAGATTTCATGTGAATGAGGTCTTTAGAAGTTGAAATAATATATTCAACCATATTTGTAAGGATTTAATTTTATATAAAAACAATCTATATAAGGTTGTGAAGTTATCAAGTGAGTTGATAAAGTAACACCAAGGGATCAAGTTCATTAGAAAAAGATACATCTGATAAACATTCACCAGATAGACAAAAATCAAGAGAACATTCATCAATGTCATAAGAAAAAAATAAAAATGTCTACGAGTAAAATTTTTAGGATAATATTGAACCAACTAAAGTATAATGTTTTAGAAGGTGAAATATTTATATTACTGAGAAGACTCTAATCCATTAGATATATTTTTCATATGAAGGGAATCAATCAAAGTAGAGATAATGGAGCATGATTGAATAAATAGGTGCAAATGTAAAATTTATTAGGGGATTTTTTTTCACCAGATAGAGTTTTTTTAGAATGTTTTTTGAATTCACAAAGGTGAAGATGTTTATCTGATTATTATTTTTAATTGGTTTGTTATTTATCATAGATTTAAAATGTTTATGAAAGGTTAGAATTGTTAGAGAGTTCGTTAATATTTCTGAATGTTATGAAATCAGTAATAATGATCCAACTATTTCCTAATTTATATGGTAATTATTAATTGTGGAAAACATTTGAGTGGGAAATTGAATTTTTTTCTCTCACTATTTTCACTTCTGAAGCCCTTATAAATTGTGATGCAATGAAAAAGTGTACTTAACTGTAACAACTTGTGATTTTAAAATAGGAACATCATGTTTGATAAAATATATGACACAAAAAACCATGAGTATAATAGAATATAAAACCAAGAGACTTTATGATTCATATTTTTTTAAATAAATTAAACATCTTTAATATCTTGAGATGTATACAACATCGGGTTTAAATGAAACATGATACTCTATTAAAATAGTATTCGTTAATACAAAAATTTATAACCTAGAGATTAAATTTTTAGGTACAAATAGGATGAAATAAATTATTAAAATTATATGATTTACAGATGCATAAAATAAATTCAATGGTTAACTATTTTTTAGAAATAAAATAATAACCATTTTAAATAAAGGCAAGTGTTGTTTGAAAAATGTATTTTTCTAAAAGGCTATTTAGTCGTTCTTTGCACACATAATTCAAAATTAATTATTATGAATTTTTAAAAATTTATTTTAAAAAATTAAATTTATATTTTAAATAAGTATATAACAATTTAATTAGGATGAAATTTTGGTATTATTCCGAAAATATTATTTTTTTAGTGAATAGTAAAAATACAGTTTTTTGTAAAACACTAATTTCCGTAAAATAAATTAAGTAATTTAAGAGGCCCATTATAAATTGAATTTGATTTAATGTAACATAAGTATTACCCAGTTATATTTAATAAAATTAATTATGTTTGAATCACCTTTATACTAGATTTTATTATTTGTTTTTTGGGATTAAAAACACATTTTTATAAAAACTCTTTTGAAGTGCATAATGTTTCTCTATTTTAATTAACAGAAATAACCCATAATGGGTAATTATTTAAAATAAATTTATAGATTTTACATATAAATATTTATTTTTAAATTAATTTAATTATGATTTCCATTTGTATAATTAATATAAGGTCATATTTTCCCTTAAAAATACATTTCTTAAAAACCATTTTTTCATCATGTCTTTATGATTAATTCCAAATTAAATTATTCCAATTCAATTAATTTAATTTATAAAAATGGATTCATTCTTTATAATGATAATAATTAATATTATATAATAAGTTAAACCTAATTTTTGACCATAGTGAATAATAGAAATAGTAAAAATTAATTATGACATTTAAGATAAAAACTGGTTTATTAGGGGTTAAACTAAGAAGATAATAGTTAAATGATGTAGAAAATTTTACAATAGAAATTTTGTTGCAGTATATAAAAATTAACTCAAATGAGGTTCATTATTCCATATTGATGTCTTTTTGGAATGAGAAAAATATGTGTATCACTTTTTCTTCTAAAAAATTCTATGTGTGTCCTCTACCCCTCTTATAGAAGGCCACCCAATATCTTCTCATCTTCAAACATACTACAACATTTTATTTGGAAAATAAATAACAAAATATATTCTTTACTTCCCTCCCAATATCTTAAAGTTCTTATTTTTATTATAAATCCCTCTTAATAAGGCTTTGGGTTTAAACCTAAAGGGGAACTCTAAAGAAGAGGTAAAATTATTAAACATGCATATTTGTCTTTTTTCTTCTTCCACCTCCTAAAAAATAATCTTAAAATATGATAATATAATAACAAAAATATACCATATATATTTATATTTTATTATTTTAATATAATTACAGAGATCCATCTACACTTCCATCAAATGGGAAATGAAACTGGCGATCATGTGTACAGTGGACTACCGCCTCGCAAACCGATGTAATTCATTTTCCATCACCACATTTCAAGGATGGATATAATTATAGATTTAAAATATGTGTATTATATTTATAAAATTATTATCATTATTTAATTATGATGTCACATATGTATTATTAATTTCCATTCCATGGGGGATACGATAATGTCTCTTGTGTGTACGATGGACTACCACCTCTAATGCGATGTGATTCATTTTTCTCTTATTATTTACACGGAAGTTATTAAGGATAAATTGATGAATATATTTGATACTCATTATCTGAAAATACTTATATAAATACACTTCCTACATCTACATATTCTGGAAAACAATAATGTTGCTCGTACATACATGGACTACCACCTCTACCTAGCAATATGAATTGTTTTTCATTTTATTATTACATGTATGACCTCCCTACTTTTTATTAAATACCTTTTCATTACATTTTATAAACAGAGGATCTTTAAAGTCCAATGTATTGGAAATCAGGAACTTCATACATGAAAACAACATAAAAAATTCTTATAAACCACCTGTAGGGCTTCATCATAGGTTCATTATACGTACAACTACTGAATCTCATATCCTGGAGACATACATCAAAGGAAAGGGTGATCATAAGTCCTAGTAAGGGTTAACAAAGAATCAGTTTACTTGTTTAACAATAATAACCCAATGACATGAGAAAACGAAGTATTGGAATATAATAATGAAAAGAACATGGAACATAACTTGAATATGTGGATACAACATTTCATTTAGACATTCATGAACATGTTACCAAGTTTTATCCCTGAGGTGTCATAAAAATTACCAAGGTTATTCACCAAGTTATAGTGAAACTTGTCATCTCTAGAGATTAATTCTTTACCCAATGCATTGGAGTGATATGAGAGAGAAACCTTAATATGTCTTTAATTTCATGTGAGCCACATATATCATAATCAAACATTTCATAAATAACCCAAATAGAATTAAAGAAATGGGTTTAATTTCAACATCACGACGTTTTGAATGTTCTTAAAAAATTAGATCATTATGTCACTTATAACCCATGGAAATGGAGTGAGGGTTATATGTATATCAATTATAGAATAAAATATATCATATTTATATATTTATGAACACCCAATGAAACTAAATAGTTTTGGTTATTCACATAAATAAAACAAGAGAATTTCTGGAGAGAATGATAGATAAATTTTGAGGATAAATTTTTGCAGCATAACGGCTATATAACATGGTTTTAGAAAACATTGAAAAGATAGGGGACAAGGTTCACCCACTCAAAAATAATTCATAATATAGTATAAATTCATAATAACATGAACATAAAAACATGGTATGGAAATTTTAATGACATACCACATGGAAAGGAAACATGAAAGAAAAGAGAAGATGCAGTTACTTTTACGAAAAATTCGGCAGCCTACCGACGTCACATAAAAATTGAGAAAACAAATTGATTAGTGTGGAAAGGGCCTATAAAAAATTATACATAAAATGGAAAATAATTATAAAATATAAGAACATACCCTCATAAAAAAAGATATGGAAACTAGAAGACACAATACAGAGGAATTCATGGCTTAAAAGAAGAGGGTGAAAGATTCCCTTACCTTGAAGAGTATCTTTGAAAGCTTGAATGTTGGGACCTTGGGAGGCTTGAGGTCACCTTGGGAGGTCTAATTAGGAGCTAAGGAGACCATTCCTTCATTATGGATGAATTTGGAATGAAATTAATGAGAGAAATGTCTTGGTATTTATAGGGAAAGTGAGTGAATAAATTATTAATTTCCAAGGGACACCTCATCTGTTGTATTTGAAAAACCATGGGATTTCCCATGGTATTTACCCTAGGTATTGACCACTTGGGACACCTAATGGATTATCTGACTATTCACAATTCCACCATAAAGCATAAATCATTATTACATCATAAATGATGTCATTAAACACCCAAAACATAAAACTACATTTTTTTACCATTCACCGATAATTCATCTCTTTCAGAAAAATCCAAAAAAATCAACCTAACCTAATATCAATGCTCTAATTTCAAAAATGAAGTCCATTTTATGAAAATAACCTTATTAATTTTTCTAATTTAATTTTTAAATAAAATCATTATTTATTCCAAAAATACAAATTTAAAACTGTTACTCATTTTGTAAAACCTTAAAAATGTAACCAAGGTCTCATAAAAATATCGTATACACATAAGACAATAAAGTATCAGTTTTTGATCAAATTTTATGAAAATAAATTCCCATTTAAAATTATTAAATTAATTATAGAATTGTAAATAAAATATTTATGGCATACAAAAATTCAAAAACTTAAACTATAATCATTTTTTCACATTTAAGATATCTAAAATGTATTTATACATTAATGGGAGAATTTTATATTTTTTTGGTCAAATATTTATTCATTACTATTCATTAATTTTCATATGGGTATGTTACTATTCCTAATTTACTATTCACTAAAAACCAAGTTGATCTTATTAGACTCTAAATTTCTCATAGATCACAACTTTAGAAGAACATTTTTTGAAAATCATTTAACATTATTAATTTTTTAATGTATACAAAAACATTTTAAAATACAACTTTTTTTCCTAAATTAATCAATAATACACATCCTATATTTATTCGGATATTTTGAACTTCTCAAAATTTTCCATAAGAAGAAATAACAATTTTATTTATATTAAAGGATTACAAAAAGAAGCTAAGGTCTCATTACATATCCCTTTATAACACCAGCATATGACCTAAGTGTATGGTGTGCTATGGTTAGAGAATCTTGGGGTGGCTTGGACAACATTTACCAATTGGTGATTTTTATCAACTCGAAGTTCTCTCTTAGGTGATTCTGTTCAAGCTTCACACATAGAAGTTCGGCTTGGCCTTGGTCCAGATCAAATCCCAGAGATGCAACCTTCTTTCCAATCTCTGACAGATGAGCTTCATATGGACCGAGTCTACTGGATGAGGACTTTCAATCTTCTTTCTATATTAATTGAAAAATATAACCGTATTTAAAAAAACACAATGTTAAGATTATAGTTTCCAATGGTCATATTGACCAACAGTCATATAACAGTCGAAACCTAATAGTATAATATTAATAATACCCACTTCATTAATTAAATGTTATATTTTTGTTGAGTATACAATAAAATCACACAAAAAATTAGAAACAAATATAATTAAAAAGTTCAGGTCATTAAATTCTTCCTCCCTTACGAAATTTCATCCCTGAAATTTTATCTCATTCACTCTGATGGGAAAAGGTGTGGGTACTTTTGTTTCATGGACTCCTCCGGTTCCCACGTGGCTTCTTCAAATTTGTGGTTCCTCCACAACACCTTAACAAGGTGGGTAGTCTTGTTGCATAGAACCTTGTCTCCATGATCCAAGAACTCCACCGGCTCCTCCTCATAGGAGAGGTCATGTTCCAGTTCTACCACCTCTGGATTTAGTACATGTGAAGGGTCAGGTATATACTTCCTCTAGAGGGATACATGGAAGACATCATGAACTTGTTCTAGATTTGGATGAAGTGGAAGCCGATCGGCCATTGATCCCAAACGATCAAGGATTTCATAGGGGCCAATGTACCTAGGGATGAGCTTGACTTTCTTCTCAAACCTCATGACACTCTTCTAAGGAGAAATCCGAAGAATGTATTTGTATCCAACATCAAACTTCAAGTCCCTTATACAGTTTTCGTCATAGCTCTTTTGCCGAATCTGAGTATCCTTAATGTGTTGCTGGATGGAATGGACCTTTTCTTCCATCTCATGCACAAGATTAGGCCCAAGAAGCTTTCTCTCACCAGATTCATCCCAAAAAGTATTATTTCTACAATGCTTCCCATATAGAGCTTCATAGGGTTCCATTTGAATGCTCGATTGGAAGATTTTGTTGTAAGAGAACTCAACTGAAGAATGATGTTGATCCTATTCACCTTTAAATTCCATTGAGAAAGTTCTTAGAATTTCCTCGAGTGTTTGAATAGTCCTTTCAGATTGGCCATCAGTCTGAGGGGTGATAGGTCATACTGAAATTCAATTCAGTGATCATATCTTGTTGAAGACTTCTCCATAATTTTGAAGTGAAACTTGGATCACGATCAGATACAATAGAAAGTGGAACTCCATGCGCTCTTACCACTTCCTTCATGTAAATCATGGCATATTAATCAAGAGAGAAATATTCTCGAATGGAGATAAAATGGGAAGTATTGGTGAGACAGTCCACAATAACCCATATCATATTATTTTCTTTGGATGTTATCGGGAGACCAGTGACAAAGTCCATAGTGATATTGTCCCACTTCCATGTAAGTATGGGTAGTGGTTGCAATACCCCTTTAGGAAGTTGATGCACTGCCTTCACTTGTGGACATACCAGGCACCTTGAAGTGTAGTCAACAATCTCCCTTTTCATATTATCCCACCAATAATGATCACGAAGGTCCCTATACATTTTCGTGCTACTAGGATTTATAGAGAAAGTAGAGCTATGAGTTTCATCCATAAACTCCTTCTTTATTTCTAGAATAGATGGAACACATAGTCTTGTATAAAATTTCAGTACACCTTCTTGACCAGTATTGATGTCAGGAAACTTCCCATCATTCACAGCCTCAAACTACTTCTGTAACAAAGGATATTCTTTCTGAGATTTCTTGATCTCCTCTAGTAGTGATGGTAGAGAAATAATTTGGGTTAGGGTTGATGATTTGCATTCATTTATGATTCCCATGTCTAGTTTTACTAGGTCATTTATCAAAGGATCTCTTTGAATCCTCATAATGGATAGAACAACGGGGTCTTTCTAGCTTAATGAATTAGCGACTTTGTTTGCTATTCCGGGATGATAATGAATTGAACTTTCATAGTCTTTAAGGAGATCCAACCATCTCCTTTCTCTCATTTTCAATTCATATTGTGTGAAAATATACTTAAAACTTTTATGGTCTGTGTATATATCACATTTCTCCCCATAAATATTGTGCCACTCAATCATTAGAGAAAAAATGACCGCAGCCAGCTCCAGGTCATGCGTTGGGTAGTTCTTCTCATGAGTCTTCAACTGTCGAGATGCATAAGCAATGACCTTGTCATTTTTCATGTGGATGGAACCAATCCCTTTCAGAGATTCATTGCTAAAAATAACAAATCCTTTTCCACTTGAGGGTAGAGTTAACACAGGTGTAGTAACCAATCATCTCTTCAGCTCTTGGAAACTTTCCTCACACTCTTTTGTCTAGATGAACTTGACCCCTTTTCGAGTTAACTTGGTTAATGGATTAGAAAGTTGTTTAACGTTTTTCACAGACCACTTATAATATCCTGTTAATCTAAGGAAAATATGAATCTCAATTATTGTTGTAGGCTGAGGCCACTCCTCTACAACTTTTGAATTTTCAGGGTCAACTGTGATTCCTTCATTGGTAAAAATGTACCCCAAGAAAGCAACTTGTTATAACTAGAAATCACATTTACCGAACTTTCCAAAAAGTCTCTCCTTCTGTAGAGTTGGTAAAATAACCCTTAGATGATCCTCATGCTCCTCACTACTTTTGGAATATATCAGAATATCATCAATAAAAAATACCACAAAGTTATCAAGGTAGTATTTAAAGACTCTATTCATCAAATCCATAAAAATAATAGGTGCATTAGTTAGTCCAAAAGGCATAACAACAAACTCATAATGACCATATCTTTATCAGAAGGTAGTTTTTGGAATATATTTTTTCTTCACCCACAATTGATGGTATCCAGATTGATGATAAATCTTAGAGAAGAATTGAGCCCCAAGAAGTTGGTCAAATAAGTCATCATTTCTTGGAAGAGGGTATTTTTTATTTACTGTGATCCTGTTCAGTTCTCTATAATCAATGCATAGCCACATCGATCAATCCTTCTTATTCACAAAGAGAACATGTTCTCCCCAAGGAGACAGACTCGGTCGGATAAACCCCTTCTCCAAAAGATCTTAGAGTTGTTTCTTTAATTCCTCCAGATCCAAATTTTCCATCCTATAAGGGGTCTTTGATATTGGATGAGATCCAGGTACACGTTTAATAGAGAACTCGACCTATCTTTCTGGGGGAGGTCCAGGAAACTCCTCAGGAAATACGTCAATGTGTTCCTGGATGATGGGTACATTTTCTATCCTCAAACTCTCATTTCCTTCTTCTTATTCACCGATAAATTCAATAAAGAAGGATATAGGAGGTTCTTCTAGACAAAGATTAGGTTGAGATATATATCCTTGGAAGATAACTGTAGGTTTTCCATTCAAGACTAAAAAAATTTCATTACTTCTGCATTTGATCCTAGCATTATATATTGAGAGCAAGTCCATCCCTAGTATAATGTTGAATTACTACATGGTAATGACTAATAGATTTGCGATAATATTGTGCTCCCCAAAGTAAATACTAGAGTTTATAAATACTGAGGATGCTTGGATAATCCCACCAGAAGTCTTGACTGATAACTCTAATTTTAGCAAGTCAGTGGTTGTTTCAAAATTCTTTGCAAACATAGAGGAAATAAAGGAATACATAGAACCAGAATAATACAGTGTACTTGATATATTTGAGGGAACAATAAGATTACCTACTACCAAAACATTTGGAGCTTCAACATTAGCTTTCTTGATAGCAAAATCACGACCTTGCTCCCTTGGCCTTTGTTGTGGCTGATGGTGGTTCCCCTCCACTACCCTCGGATTTGGACAATTATTGGAAAAGTTCCCCAGTTTTCTACACTTAAAGCACTAGACATCAGGTTGGTCTTGCACCATCTTCCCCTTATTGTTAGTTTTTTGAAGTTGAGGTTTCAAATCACTATGAAAATACCTCACAATATGGCCATCTCTTCCACAATTGTAGAATTTCCCGCTCCCGAGCAGGTAGTTCCCCGAATGCTTCTTCCCAAATTTATTTCATGTGGGACGTTACACTTTCTTGCCTCATCTTTCTTGATCAATGCTCCTCCCTAAGCATGGATCCATCGATATATTTGTTGTCGTTGGATTTTTGAGACCACTTTATCTCAAAAAACTCAAGTTCGACTTTAATTCCACTTCGCAAAATATCCTCACAGCTGTCATAACCCCGGTTGGCTAGATTCCTCCATAGACGAGGTCTCAATCCAATGATGAATCTATCAACCTTGCCATTTGGATCCATGAAAAAGCTAAAGGTGTAATGTGAATGCCTTGTGAAGTTCATCTCGTAGCTTCCCACAGATTCATTCTCCTTCCACTTCAGCTCGAGAAACTCCTTCTCCATTCTTGTTCTCATAGAATGAGGGAAATACTTATAGGAGAAGATCCCTCTGAACTCTTCCAACTCCATAGCATAAACCTCCAATATTTGACTTGTGTTTTTAATCATCTACCACCACTGATCAGCTTCTCCTTCTAAGCGATAGACAGCTCGAGTGACCTTCTCTTGCTCTGAACAATGGAGTACAGGAAAGATCTTCTCGTTAGAGCTGATCCACAGCTTAGTAATCAATGGATTAGTCAATCCACTAAATTTCGGTGGTCATTGACGCATAATGGACTCAACATAATGTTGTTCCCATCGCGGTGATATCGGTCTCTCATCATGATTCAAGTTATTTCCCATAACTTGAGTCAGTTGGTTCATCATTCACATGAATGTTTCCATTCTGGCTTCCATCAGAGGGCCATCAGCGCATGGTCCATTGCAGTCACCATTTGCACAGTTCCTCATATTTCCCGCCATTTCTAAAAGATTAATACCACAATGAGATTTTTTTTTCATTTACGAATCTTTTTACTATAAAGGATTTATGTCTTAAAAATTCATTAAACAATTACATTTCTCTATAAATCATTCATAATGATTCATACAAAACTTATGATTAACTAAACATATCCCCCGAGAGTGTCATAAACAAGAGTGTAGCAAGGCCCGTTGTTGTGCACCAATTACCATTAGATTCTAGCTCAAAGCAGTGTTTTCGGGTTTTACCCCTATGTACATCTGTGCCAGAGCCGCCTCTACCTACTTGTATCCTGACAGGGATGTATTTTCTTGACAAAACACTTACTTAATACTCACCAAAATACCAGGAAGTTTTCCTATATTTAAAATTTTCTATAAGAAACTTCTTAAATATTTCATAGGCTAATTTCCATAAATAACTAAACTATCATTTGATACCAACTATGGCATCCTGCCTTTTTGTTACATAACTTTTCATTACATTTTACAAACAGAGGATCTTTAAAGTATAGTGTCTTGGAAGTCAGGAACTTAATAAATGAAAACAAAATAAAAATTCCTCTAAACCACTTGTATAGATTCATCATAGGTTCATAATACATAAAACTACTTCATCTAATATCTTGGAGACATATATCAAATGAAAGGGTGAGCAGAAGGCCCAGTAAGGGTAAACAAAAGAATCAATTTACCTTTTTAACAATAACAACATAAAGACATGAGAAAAGGAAGTTCATGCATATCATAATGAATAGAAATTTGAAAATAACTTGAATATGTGTCTACGAAATTTCATTTAGACATTCATTAACAAATCACTAAGTTTTATCCTCGTGGTGTCATAAAAATCACCAAGGTTATTCACCAAGGTATCGTGAAACTTGTCATCTCTATAGATTAATTCTTTACCCAATGCATTGGACCACTATCAGAGAAAAAACTTAATATGTATTTAATTTCATGTGATCCACATAGATCATAATCAAACATTTCATAAATAACCCAAATAGAATCAAATAAATGGGTTTCATGTAAAAATAAAGACGTTTTAAAAGTTCATAAAAAATAAGATCATTATGTCATTTATACCCCATGGAAATGGAGTGAGGGTTATATGTATATAAATTACAGAATAAAATACATCATGTTTATATATTTATGAACACCCAATGAAACGAAATAGTTTTGGGTATTCACATAAATAAAACAATAGAATTTTTGGAAAGAAAGAGATAGAAATTTTGAGGCAAAATTTCTACAGCATAACGACTATATAACATGGTTTTAGAAAACATTGAAAAGAGAGGGGAAAAGGATCACCCACTCATATATAATTCATAATATAGTATAAATTAAGAATAAAATGGAGATAATAAAATGGTATGTAAATTTTAATGACATACCACATGAAAAGGAAACATGAAAGAAAAGAGAAGATGCGATTCCTTTTACGAAAAATTCGACAGCTTAACGACATCACATAAAAATTCAGAAAACATTTTTATGAGAGAGTAAAGGTCATATCAACAATTTTAAATAAAATGGATAGTAATTAGAATATATAAGAACATAACCTCAACAAAAAGAGATGGAAACTAGAATACCCAAAATAAAGGACGTCATGGCTTAAAAGGAGAGGGTGAAAGATTCCCTTACCTTGAAGAGTAACTTCTAATGATTGAAGGTTGGGAGCTTGGGAGGCTTGAGGGAACATTGGGAGGACTCACTAGGAGGTAAGGAGACTAGAACTTCATTGAGGATGAATTTGTAATGCAATGAATGAAAGATATGGCTTGGTATTTATAGGAAAAGTGAGTGAATTAATTATTAATTTCCAAGGGACACCTCATTAGTGGTATTTGAAAAACCATGGGCTTTACCAGGGTATTTACCCACGGTATTGACCACTTGGGACCCCTCATATCTTATATCACTATTCAAAAGTCGAGCAGAAATCTTACATCATTATTAGATAAAAAATGATGTCATTAAACACCTGAAACTCAAAACTACATTTTTACTATTCACCGATAATTCAACTCTTTTAGAAAAATCCCAAAAATTCAACCTAACCTAATATCAATGCTTTGAATTCGAAAATAAAGTCCATTTTATGAAAATAATCTTATAAATATTTTTTAATTTAATTTTTAAATAAAATCATTATTTATTCCAAAAATACAAATTTAAAACTCTTACCCATTTTGTAACCCATTAAAAAAGCAATCAAGGTCGCATAAAAATATCGTATACCCATAAGACAATAAAGTAACAATTTTTGATGAAATTTTATGAAAATGAATTTCCATTTAAAATTTTTAAATTAATTATAAAATTGTAAAAAAAAGATTTATGGCATACAAAAATACCAAAACATAAACTATGATCATTTTTTCACTTTTAAGATGTCTAAAATGTTTTTATAAATTCATGGGTGAAGTTTCTATTTTTTTGGTCAAATAAATATTCATTACTATTCGTAGGGGTATGTTACTATTCATACTTTACTATTCACTAAAAACCAAGTTGATCTTATTAGACTCGAAATTTCTCACTGATCACAACTGTAGAAGACCATTTTATGAAAATCATTTCACATTATTAATTATTTAATGAATAAAAAAACATTTTAAAATACCCTTTTTTCCCTAAATTCATCAATAATACACATCCTATATTTATCCCGATATTTTGAAATTCACAAACTTTTCCATAAGAAGAAATAACAATTTTATTTATATAAAAGGATTACAAAAAGAAGGTAAGGTCTCATTACATATCCCCTTATAAAAACAGCATATGACCAAAGTGTAAGGTGTGCTATGGTGATAGAATCTTGTGGTGGCTCGGACAACAATGCTTGAGTGATGATTTATATCAAATTGAACTTCTCCCTTAGGATATTCTGATCAAGCTTCACACGTTGAATTTCGGCATGGGCTTGGTCCAGAGCGGAGCCCAGTGATGCTACCTCCTTTCCAAGCTCTGACAGATGGGCTTCATATGGCTCGAGTCTACTGGATGAGGTCATTCAATTTTATTTCTATATTAATTAACCAAGATAACTGTATTTATAATAACACAGCATTAAGATTATAGTTTCCAACGATCATATTGACCAACGATCATATAAGAGTCGAAACCCAACAATTTCATTTTAATTATACCCACTTCATTAATTAAAGGATATAGTTTTGTTCAGTATAAAACAAAATAAAACACAAAATTAGTAAACAAATATAATTAAAAAGTTCGGGTCGTTACATTCTTCCCCCCTAAAGAAATTTCATCCCCGAAATTTTATCTAATTCCCTCTTATGGGAAAAGGTGTGGGTACTTCTGTCTCATGGACTCCTTTGGTTCCCATGTGGCCTTTTCACATTTGTGGTTCCTCCATAGCATCTTAACAAGGTGGGTAGTCTTGTTGCGTAGAACCTTATCTGTACGATCCAGGATCTCCACCGGCTGCTCCTCATAAGAGAGGTCATGTTCTAGTTGTACCACCTCTGAATTTAGTACATGTGAAGGGTCAGGTATGTACTTCCTCAATAGGGATACATGGAAGACATCATGAACTTGTGCTAGATTTGGAGGAAGTGAAAGCCGATAGGCCACTACTCCTACACGATCAAGGATTTCGTAAGGGATAATGTACCTAGGGATGATCTTCCCTTTATTCCAAAACCTCATGACTCTCTTCCAAGGTGAAATCTGAAGAAAGACTTTTTCAGAAGAATCAATCTTCAATTCCCTTCTACGGTTATCGGTATAGCTCTTTTACCGACTCTGAGCAGTCTTAATGTGTTGTTGGATGGCATGGAACTTTTCTTTCATCTCTTGCAGAAGATCAGGCCCAAGAAGATTTCTCTCACCAGCTTCATCCCACCAAGTAGGAGTTCTAAAAAGAATCCCATATAGAGATTCATTGGGTACCATTTGAATTCTTGAGTGGAAGCTATTGTTGTAAGATAACTAAACAAAATAGATATGTTTATCCCATACACCTTTAAATTACAATGAGAAAGTTCTCACCATGTCCTCGAGTGTTTGAATTGTCATTTCAGATTGGCCATCAGTTTGGTGGTGATAGGGCATACTGAAATTTAATTCAGTGCTCAGAGCATGTTGAAAACTTGTCCAGAATTTTTATATGAACCTTGGATCATGATCAGATACAATATAAAGTGGAACTCCATGCAGCCTTACAACTTCCTTCATGTAAATCCTGACAATTTGATCAAGAGAGAAATCTTCCTAAATGGAGATAAAATGGGTAGTCTTGGTGAGATAGTCCACAATAACCCATATCGCATTATTTCCTTTGGAAGTTCTTGGGATACCAGTGACAAAGTCAATTGTGATATTGTCCCACTTCCATGATGGTATGGGTAGTGGTTGTAATACCCCTTTAGGAATTTGATGCTCTGCCTTCACTTGCTGACTTACCAGGAACCTTGAAGTGTAGTCAGCAATCTCCCTTTTCAAATTATCCCTCCAATAATGACCATGAAGGTCCCTATACATTTTCCTGCTACCAGGATGAATAGAGAAAGTAGATCCATGAGCTTTATCCAACAACTCCTTCTTTATTTCTAGAATAGATAAAACACACAGTCATTTATGAAATTTCAGTACACCTTCTGGATCAGTATTGAACTCTGAAAACTTCCCATCCTTCACAGCCTCAAACATCATCTGTAACAATGGATCTTCTTTATACGATTTCGTGATCTTCGATAGTTGTGACTGTTGAGAAATCATTTGGGTTAGGGTTGATGATGTCACTTCCTTTATGATTCCCATGTCCAGTTTTACTAGGTCATTGATCAAAGGATCTCTTTGAATCCTAATAATGGACAGAACAACTGGGACTTTTCGTCTTAATGGATCAATGAATTTGTTTTCTCTTCCAAGATGATAATGAATTGTACAATCATAGTATTTAAGGATTTCCAACCATCTCCTTTGTCTCATGTTCAATTCCTTTTGTGTGAAAATATACTTCAATCTTTGATGGTCTGTGTATATATCACATTTCTCCCCATAAAGATAGTACCTCAAAATATTCAGAGAAAAAATGACCATAGCCATCTCTAGATCATGCGTAGGATTATTTTACTCATGAGTCTTCAACTGTCGAGATGCATAAGCAATGACCTTATCATTTTTCATGAGGATGCACCCAAGCCCTTTTAGAGATGAATCGCTAAAAATAACGAATCCTTCTCCACTTGAGGGTAGAGTTAGCACAGGTGCAGTAAACAATATCTTCTTCATCTCTTGGAACATTATCACATTATTTTGTCCAGATGAACTTGACCCTATTTTGAGTTAACATGGTTAATGGATTAGAAATTTGTGAAACGTTTTTCACAAACCTCCAATAATATCACACTAATCCAAAAAAAACTACGAATCTTAGTTATTTATGTAGGCTGAGGCCACTCCTCTATAACTTTTGTCTTTGTAGGGTCAACTGTGATTCTTTCATTGGTATCAATGTTCCCTAAGAAATCAACTTGTTGTAACTAGAATTCACATTTACTGAACTTTCCAAGAAGTCTCTCCTTCCGTAGAGTTTGTAAAATAACCCTTAGATGATCCTCATTCTCCTCATGAATTTTGGAATATATAAAAATATCATTAATAAAAACTACCATAAAGTTATCAAGGTAGTGTTTAAAGACTCTATTCATAAAATCCATAAAAATATCAGGTGAATTAGTTAGTTCAAAAGGCATAACAAGAAAGTCATAATGCCCATATCTTGATTGGAAGGCAGTTTTGGAAATATCTTTTTTCTTCACCCTCAATTGATGATAACCAGATCGAAGATCAATCTTAGAGAATAATTGAGCCCCATGATGTTGATCAAATAAGTCATCAATTCTTGGAGGAGGGTATTTGTTCTTTACTTTGATCTCGTTCTGTTCTCTATAATCAATTCATAGCTGCATCGATCCGTCCTTCTTCTTCACAAAGAGAATAGGTTCTCCCCAAGGAGACACACTCGGTTGGATAAACCCCTTATCTAAAAGATCTTGGAGTTGTTTATTTAATTCCTCCAGCTCCACATTTTCCATCCTATACGGAGTCTTTGATATTAGATGAGATCTAGGTACAAGTTCCATAGATAACTCTACCTCTCTTTTTGGGGGAGGTCCAGGAAACTCTTTTGGAAATACGTCAATGTATTCCTGGACGATGGGTACATTTTCTATCCTCAAACTCTCATTTCCTTATTCTTCTTCACTGATCAATTCCTTAAAGAAGGATATAGGAGGTTCTTCTAGACAAATATCAGGTTGATATATCTATCCTTGGAAGATAACTTTAGGTTTTCCATTCAAGACTACTGAGATTTCCTTACTTCTGCATTTGACCCCAGCATTATACTTTGAGAACCAGTCCATCCCTAGTATAATGTTGAATTCCAACATTGGAATGAATACTATATTTGTGATAATATTGTGCTCACCAAAGTAAATATTAGAGTTTCTAAATAATTATGATACTTAGATAATCCCACCAGGAGTATTGAATTATAACTCTACTTTTATCAAGTCAGGGGTTGATTCTAAATTCTATGCAAACATGGAGGAAATAAAAGAATGAGTAGAACTAGAATCAAACAAAGTACATGCTAGATTTGAGAGAAAAACAATATTACCTTCAAACACATCATTTGGAGCTTCAAATTCAGTTGTCGTGATAGCAAAAGCATGACCTTGCTCCCTTGTCCTTTGCTGAGGCTGGTGGTGGTTCCCCTCCATTGCCCTTAGATTTGGATAGTGATTGAAAAAGTTCCCCAGTTTTCCACACCTAAAGCACTGGACATCAGGTAGGGACTGCACCATCTTCCCCTTGTTGTTAGTGTTTGGAAGTTGAGGTTTCACCTCACTACGACAATCCCTCTCAATATGGACATATCTTCCACACTTGTAGAATTTTATACTCCTGATCAGGCAGTTCCCCAAATGATTCATCCCACATTTATTATACATGGGACGTTGTCCTTGATTTCCTCCTCTTCCTTGATCAAAGCTCCTCCATAAGATTTCCTCCATCGATCTATTTTTTTCATTGGATTTATGAGACCACTACGTCTCACCAAAATCCAGTTCAACTTTCATCACACTTCGCACAATCTCTTTATAGCTGTCATAATCCCGGTTGGCTAGATTCTTCCGCAGATGAGGTATTATTCCACTGAAGAATTTATCAACCTTTCCATTTTGATCCATGACAAATCTAGAGGTGTATCATGAAATCCTTGTGAATTTTATCTCGTAGCTTCCCACAGATTCATTCTCCTTCTGCTTCAGCTCAAAAAAACTCGTTCTCCATTCTTGTTCACTTGTAATGAGGGAAATATATACGGAAAAATATCAATTTGAACTCTTCCCACTCCATAGCTTCAACCTTTACTCGTTTCCTTTTGTTTTTTAATCATATCCCACCACTTACTAGATTCTCCTTCTAAGCGATAGGCAGCCAGGGTGACATTCTCTTGCTCTGAACAGCGGAGCACAAAAAAGATTTTCTCGATAGAGCTGATCCACTCCTCAACAATCAATGGGTCAGTTGATCCACTAAATTTTAGTGGTTGTTGATGCATAAAGGACTCAATATAATGTTATTCCCTTCGCGGTGATATCATTCTCTCAGCTTGATTCAAGTTATTTCCCATAACTTGAGTCAGGTGGTTCATCATTCACATGAGTGTTTCCACTCTCGCTTCCATCGAAGGGTCGTCAACACATGGTCAATTGCGGTCACCATTTGCAAGGTTCCTCCTATTTCTCACCATTTCTAAAAAATAAAACCTTAGTGAGAAACTTATTTCATTTATGAATCTTTTAGCTATAAATGATTTATGTCTCAAAACATCATTAAACAATAACATTTCTATATAAATCCTTCATAATGATTCATAAAATACTTATGATTAACCAAACATATCCCTCAGGAGTGTCCTAACCAAGAGTGATGTAAGGCCCATTTTCTTTCACCAGTTCCCATTCGAGTCTATCTTAAAGAGGTGTTTTCGGGTTTTACCCCTATGTACATCTGTGCTAGAGCTGCCTCTACCTACTCGTATCCAGACAGGGATGTATTTTTCTTGATAAACCACTTAATACTCACCAAAATACAAGGATGTTTTCCTATATTTAAACTTTTATATTGGATTCTTCCTAAATATTTAATATCATAATGTCCTTAAATAACTAAACTATCCTTTGATACCAACTATGGAATCCCGCCTTTTTATTACATAACTTTTCATAACATTTTTCAAATAATGGATCTTTAAAGTCTAGTGTCTTGAGAAATCATGAACTTAATACATGAAAACAAAATAAAAAATTATTCTAAACCACTTTAAGGGCTTAAACATAGGTTCGTTTAATGTACAACTAATTCATCTTATATCCTAGAAACATACATCAAAGTAAAGGGTGAGTAGAAGGCCTAGTAAGGGTAAACAAAGGAATCAATTTACTTGTTTAACAATAACAACATAAAGACATGATAAAAATAAGTATAGGTATATAATAATGAAAATAACATAGAACATAACTTGAATATGTGGCTACAACATTTTATTTAGACATTCATGAACATATCACCATGGTTTATCCTCAAGGTGTCATAAAAATTACCAAGGTTATTCACCAAGGTATCATGAAACTTTCCATCTCTAGAGATTAATTCTTTATCCAATGAATTGGAGAGCTATCAGAGCAAACCCTTAATTTTTCTGTACATTCATGTGATTCACATATATCATAATCAAAAATTTCATAAATAACCCAAATATAATCAAAGAAATGGGGTTCATGTCAAAATCGTGACGTTTTAAAAGTCCATAAAAAATAAGATCATAATGTCATTTATAAACCATGGAAATAGAGTGAGGGTTTTATGTATGTAAATTAAAGAATGAAATACATCATCTTTATATATTTATGAACAACCAAAGAAATGAAATAGGTTTGGGTATTCACATAAATAAAACAATATAATTTCTGGAGAGAAATAGATAGAAATTTTGAGGTGAAATTTCTACAGCGTAACGACAATATAACATGGTTTTAGAAAACATTTAAAAGAGAGGGGAAAAGGGTCACCCACTCAAAAATAATTTATAATACAAAATAAATTCCGAATAACATTGAGATAAGAACATGGTATGAAAATTTTATTAACAAGCCACATGAAAAGGAAACATTAAATAAAAGAGAAGATGTGATTCCTTTTATGAAACATTCGGCAGCCTAACGTCATCACATAAAAATTAGGAAAACAATTTGATGAGAGAAGAAAGGTCCTCTCAACATTTCTACATAAAATGGATAGTAATTAGAACATATAAGAAAATACCCTCAATAAAAAGATATGGAAACTTGAAGACACAATAGAAAGGAAGTCATGGCTTAAAAGAAGAGGGTGAAAGATTCCCTTACCTTGAAGAGTAACTCGAAAGCATGAAGGTTGGGGCCTTAGGAGTTTTGAGGTAACCTTGGGAGGACTAATTTTGAGGTAAAAAGACCATAACTTCATTGAGTATGATTTTGGAATGAAATTAATGAGGAAAATGTCTTGGTATTTATAGGGAAAGTGAGTGAATAAATTATTAATTTCCAAGGGACACCTCATCTATGGTATTTGAAAAACCATGGGCTTGACCATGGTATATGCCCATGGTATTGGAAACTTGGGACAAATCATAGCTTATATCACTATTCATAAGTCGACCAGAAATCTTACATCATTATTACATCATAAATGATGTCATTAAACACCCGAAACTCAAAACTACATTTTTACTATTCACCGATAATCCATCTATTTCAGAAAAATCCCAAAAATTCACCCTAACCTAATATCAATTATTTGAATTCAAAAATGAAGTACATTTTATTAAAATAATCTTCTAAATATTTTTAATTTAATTTGTAAATTAAATCATTATTTATTCCAAAAATACAACTTTAAAACTATAACTCATTTTGTAACACCTTAAAAAAGTAATCAAGTTCCCATACAAATATCGTATACCCATAAGACAATAAAGTAACAATTTATGATCAAATTTTATGAAAATAAATTTCCATTTTAAATTATTAAATAAATTATAAAACTGTAAATAAAATCTAAATGACATAAAAAAATACCAAAACATAAACTATAATCATTTTTCACTTTTAAGATGTCTAAAATGTATTTATACAATCATGGGTGATGTTTATATTTTTGTTTTGGTCAAATTACTATTCATTACTATTCATTAATATTCATATGGGTATGTTACTATTCCTACTTTACTATTAACTAAAAACCAAGTTGATCTTATTAGAATCTAAATTTCTTATATATCACAACTATTGAAGACCATTTTTTGAAAATCATTTCACATTATTAATTATTAAATGAATACAAAAAAATTTTAAAATACCCATTTTTTCCTAAATTCATCAATAATACACATCCTATATTTATCATGATATTTTGAAATTCACAAACTTTGTCATATGAAGAAATAAAAAATTTATTTATATAAAAAGATTACACAAAGAAGCTAAGGTCTCACTATATATCCCCTTATAACACCAGCATAAGACCTAAGTGTAAGGTGTGCTATTGTGATAGAATCTTGGGGTGGGTCGGACAACATTGCTCGAGTGGTTATTTCTATCAACTTGAACTTATACCTTAGGTGATTCCATTAAAGATTCACATGTTGATGTTCGGCTTGGGCTTGGTCTAGAGGAAATCCCAGTGTTGCTACCTCCTTTCCAAGCTCTAACAGATGGGCTTCATATGGATCAAGTCTACTGGATGCGGCCATTCAATCTTCTTTCTGTATTAAATACCCACGATAACAGTATTTATAAAAACACAATGTTAAGATTATAGTTTCCAACGGTCATATTGACCAATGGTCATATAATAGTCGAAACCCAACAATCTAATTTTTATTATACCTACTTCATTAATTAAAGGCTATAGTTTTGTTGAGGTTAAAATAAAATAACACACAAAATTAGGAAACAAATATAATTAAAATGTTCAGGTCATTACAACATGGATGATAATAATGATGTATTTTATTAATAAAATTACATATATTACATAATAATTATACTATAATAGTCATTTAATATTTATTTTGCTTTCATTTTTGAGAAAAATGGTAACAACGCTCATGCGTACGTAAGATCTATCCTCTTCATGAATGGTGTAATCCATTTTCTATATAAAACTTTATATATTTCTATAAATACATATTTAATGAATATATATTATATATATATCATATATATAAATTTGGATATTATATAACCATGATAAATATAAAATTATTGAAATTAAAAAACCAAAACATACATGAAAAACGAAGCAATTATCACTAGATAAAGATATCTGAACAATGAATTGTAAAAAATGGGTGATAAAATACTTCAAGTAAATAGAATATTGTATGAGAAATATTTGTATAGTTATATAATAGAATTAAAATAAACATATAATTGTTATTTATGAGTTTCAATAACAGACAAAGAAAGTCAAACCTAAGGTAAGGGTTTAATATCTCATTTTTACTTCCACAAGATATATGCCATATTCACCACTTATTTTTTTGGGGTGAATATAATACCAATTTGATATGTTATATCATTATTATATTTAACTTAATGGTATTTAATGTTTCATTTGATGTTATTTATTTTACGGGGCTTACGATTTAGAATTTATGAATGTGGTAAGAGTTTATTTTATAATTTCATATTTATTCGGGATTGTTTTTGTTTACATCTTCATTGGAGAAATTATTTGGTATTTCTATATTAAACCCTATAGATATTTATATCCTATAGTTGTTTTAGAAATTTTCATGTAATATTATTATTTTCCTCTCTCTAGTACTTAAAATTACTAATAAGTTTTTAAGAAAATGAAACATTATATCTTTTTTCGGCCCGAAATTCTTTTCCTTCAAAATCCATGTTTTATAAAAAAAGTTTTTAAAAGTATTTTAAACATTATATAATACATTATTACTGATTTTTTATTTTTAGATATTTTTTTAAGGGAATCTTAATGTCATTTTCAAAAAATATTATTTGGATTTTACCAAAAATCTGAAAGGAATCTGTACTTTAACATGCACCTTTTTATGGAATTTCCCAAAATCCTTACCAATCAATGTTTTAAAGTTCCTTTATATGTTTAAAAGGTATATTTAAAATAGTATTATTTTAAAAATATTTTTTTAACTTTATCTTTTTAATTTTTTTTAAAATTAAATAGTTTATTTTCCATAAAAATGTTAAAATGATTTTTATGGTATTTTTATTAATCAGTAAAATAAACCCTTTAATGTTATTATGATAAAATGGGGATATGTTTTATTGAAATCATCATTGTTCCTTATTTGGATGGGGTTTTATAATTTTAATTGGGGATGTACTATTTTATTACCATTCACCCTATTACTCTAGATACTTTATGATTATGTTTGTTTGATTGAGTTATGTATTAACATATAGTATGTTAGTTTTTAATATAAATGTTTATTTTTATTAAGTTTCATGTATTTTTTATGAGTAATTCAATATAATTAATAAGTGACAGGTTATTATTGTTTATAGAGAGACCCTCAATTCATTGATAGGTCTCATGAAACAAATTAGTTGGCAAAATTAAATGGGTTTTTACCCATAGTTTTAAAATTTCATGTGAAAGATCTTGATAGTATATTTTGGATTTTTAACATTACACATTACCTAATTATGAGATTAGTTATTGAACATCAGGTGATTATTTTATTAGTTATAATATCGATGGATAATTTTCAATGTCATATGATTATTTATATTGTTTCATTTGATCATCCTTCATCCCTACATATTATGATCGAGTTATTGTATAAATGGGTTATTTTTAACTTATTTACCCTTGTATATTTATTATTATTATTTATTCATGATAGATTATTCTATATGTTTAACCTCATTGAGCATCTGATCTCACTACTTTCTTATTTTTTATTTTCCTTAGGAATCCAAGAAGTGTTTTGTGATTGATTTGAAATGATATGATAAAGGGAACAATAGGATTATTAAATAAAAACATTGTGTGTATTTTATATTTTTTATTGTAATGTAAATTGTAATTATATATCTAATGTACCAATACTACTATAATATTCAGTCATTTGGGATGTTATTACTTATATCTCATTCTAATGTAATAAATCAACCACTAACTCTAGAATACTCGGGTAGGGGTCTTTACGTTAAAACTATTCACCCATGAAAAATGATTATATTCTATAGAATTAATTTAAGTGAAAGTTTCCAATTGAAAACTTTTTTTGAAGAAAAACAAGATAGAGTTTTGATTATAGAAATCAGGTAGTGTTTAAATTTAGAGGAACTCACTAGAGAAGTCAAAAATATATTTTAAGTAGAGTTTTAAGGTGTAGTGGTTTTTTATAGGGTAGAACATAGGTTACAAAGAGTCATAGTTTCTTCGGGGAACACCAGATAAACACTACTAGAAATTGTAAATAGATAGACTTTATAATTTCACTATTGGGAGAATAATTTAAAAAGTGTCACATCTTTTGTATTGTCTTAGTTTTGTTCATAAATATTCATAAAATAGTGGTAGATAGTATAATAATACTTGTATATATATTTAAGGAGTCTAATGGTAGTTGGTTATAAGTTTTATTCACTTTTTTCTAATAGTGAGTTTACATGTACCCCTGGGATTAGCCATAGAAAGGATGTATGTTCTCATAATAAGGACAAACCATGTAAATTTCTCATGTCTTGGTACCTTTTTATCATTTCATTCTTTTTATATTGTTATAAAATTTGATATGGAAAAGAACTATAATAAGATGTTGGGGTTATGTTTCATAATGATGAAAATCTTTAAGACAACCAGTGATTCAACCCATCTTCTTAGGTGTTCAATGATCCTATGGTACATCAGTTACTATCAGATTAAATGTACACATATTGAATCCTTATCCTTAAAAATATCAATTTAGTTTACAATAAAGGTATTTATTATTTCTATGGCATAAATTATTATTGTCGTAAAAACACAATGATACTCAATCATCAATCTCTTCACCTATAAGTTATTTTAGGATTAAATTTTTTTTTTCCAACCATTGAAAAAAATTATTTGAGGATTTTTTTTGACAAAAGAAACATTGAGTTTGATGGGAAAGTGAGAAATATTATTCTTATGTATTTTTTTAAAAATTATTTCTTGAAGGTGATGGGTTTCAAAACCACCAAATATACTTGGTACAAAATTGAAAGTATCTTCAAAGGAAACACTAGAGTGAAGGAGGAAAAGTTAAAAATATATCATATAATGTTTAATGATATTATAATAGAAGATGAATAAATTGTTGATGAATAATTTACTAGAGTTAGTGAAGTGGTTTTCAACATCAACGGATTTAGGGATATCTTGGAAAATTCTAACTTTGTTAAGAAAATCTTAAGAAAATTATCTAATAGGTTTGAATCTAAAATCTCTAACATAGATGATAAAGAAGATTTATAAAAAGATTAATTTTATAACTATATTTTTTTCTTATGAGATGTGGAAATCTCCAACATTCAAAATGAAGATCGATGATAAAAATAATTTTTAATCTATGAGATATTTGAAAGTATAAGATACAAGGAATTTTTACCTAAGCTATTTTAAAGATAAATAATTTGGTGAAATGAATGAAAATGTTATGTATATTATCAATAAAAATTACCCAAAGGAAGAGGAAAGTATAAATGAAAAATCCTCATTATTTTTTTCTATTTTGGAGGAATTTGTCACTATTTTATGAATTTCCCCAAGAATAATGTTATATATAAGAATATCATTTTGAAGAAAAAATTATATGGAATAATTTTAACATATATTATAAGGAAGATAAGAAATATACTGGTGGTAAGAATGTTTCACTAGAAATAAAAGAGTTATGTTCAGTGAAAATATTGAGAATCAATATTATGATAACCTTTCATCAGAAAGTGAAGAATAAAAAAAGTTTACAAATTTTGTTACTAAGGTTTAAGAAGAAGGAATATTCTCAAATAGTGAGGAAGAATAAGTTGAGGAAAGTTATAGAGAATATCATATGAGGTCAGAACTTGTAGATTTTGTTGAGAAAAATAAAAAACTAATGAAATAGATCATAATGATAAAGTGGTTATAATAATGAAAGATAGAAATATTTCCTTAAATAAGAAGATTAGTAAAACTAGAAGATAGTTAATTCAAAACTGAAATATCCTAAATAAATAAATATGGTGGAAGATCTCAGAAATAAACTTGAAGGTAAGGGATATTAGATTTATAAAATCTAATATAAACTTATTGAAGTAGAACGTACCTTAATAAAGATAAATGAAAAAAATAAAAAAGGATTCAGAGATAGAATATGAATAATTTCAAGCAACAGAGAAATCCCATTCTATGAATTTGGTGAAATCTCTACCCATTAAATATAAAGGTTAATCATATTTTACTAACTGTGAATTTTAGAAGAAAGTTGGGAATTATTGGGTTGATAAAATGTATTGGAACCATGTCTCATCAAAAAATATGAAAATAAACCCTAAAATAAATTTACCACACTCTAGGTGGAAACAATATAAGAAATATATTATAAACTCCAAAAAAATCACTACAGGGAAAGATCTTACTTCTACAGAAAACTATGTCTAAATGGTTTTTATTTGTAATATAGAAGTTATGGGAAAAAATATTTCAAATATTGGAATAAAATTTATCTTCTAGGAAAAATTCAAGAACCAAGGAGGATAAATAGTGTAATAAAAGTGACTAACTTTTCTAAGCAGTGGGAAGTTGGAAAAGAAAAATCTCATGATGTTATAAAATTTATAGAAAAATAATTTTGACTTCATGGAGGAAGTCTATAGAATTTGTGACCAAGATGAACACATTGATAAAGAATGTATGATAAATATTTTGGTAAAAATTTATTAGGCATGGAATGAAAAGGAATATGGAATGAATAAAGTATAAGAAAGGTACTTTCTTATTGATATAGCTCAAAAAGAAAGGAAAATTAATAAACCATTTATTATTGTTTTTATTTTTTCCTCACAAATGAAATATATTATAAAAATATTGAAAAATATAAAAAATTATGAATGAGGAGAAATTAAATTTAGTAATTATGGTTCCTTCATAGTCATAGGAATATGAATTAATGAGATTGAACCTCAAAAACTAAAATATAAGGAACTTTTTATTTTGGTGGTCTCAAACACAATTTACTATGTTCAAGACAAGTTTTTCATGGTGATAAAGAATTTATCTTTATAAACAATTATTATATCATTAATAGTGTGTAAAATATAAAACACGAGACTAAGGGTGAAGGAACTAAATGAAATGTTTTTCAGATGGGAGAAATTTTTAGCTCATGTTATATAAGTGCCGAGGATGAAAAAAAATTATGGAACCGAAGGCCTGGTAATCTTGGCATAAAAGTATAAGTAACGTTTCAAAAGTTGATTTTTAAAAGAACATACCACCATATAAGAGGAAAATTTATTCTATTTTTACAGTATGTCAAAATTGGATTATAGTTAGTAGAAATCAGAATATAGTTAAAATCCAATCTATAGGACCTCTTAAGATTATTTTCTATGAACTTTTTGCAAGGACAAGACATCCATAAACAAAATGGAATTTTTAATTTTTCAATTTTATTTATGAAATCACTCGAAGGACCCAAATCATGCTTATTAATTATAAATCATATGTTTTATAAGTTTTCAGATTTTATATTAGGGATGTTTATAGATAAATAAGTGTTTATATATATAATATCAAAACTGATAACATAAAGGAGTATATTGGAAATTATTTCAAATCGCATATGAAGAAACATAGACCCAAATATCAATACACTTCTCCATAAAATCATCAATAAAATGGAGCATTAGAAAGAAAAAAATAAAAGTTTAGTTGAAGTGGGAAGAAGTATGTTGGATGAGTAAAACATTTATAGGGTATTCTAGAGAGAAGATATTTATTCTGGTGTTATATATATATATATATATATAATTTTTTTGGTTTCAGCAAAAATCCAACAAGAATATCTACAATTTTTTTTAATAATAAACCTATTGTAAAGTATTTCATAGTTTTTTTGGATACCCTACTTACCTAAAATAAAATATGTATCTCTTATATTTTTTTTAAAATAATGAAGAAGTAATTTTCATGGGATATTCATCTCATGGAATAAGTTATAAATGTCAGTACAAACATTTAAAAAAGATTATCGATTATTATTATATTAACATTGTTGATTATATAAAATCCTCTAAAAAAGGATTGAACAGTAGAACATTATTAGAAATCATAAAGCTCTAGTTTAGACCAGAAGAAAGTTGAGATTAGAGAATCAAACTTCACTTATCTCACATGTTAAACTAGAATCAGTTTTAGAGTCAATTGAACAAAAATAATGTGTAAAAACTATGATTAAAGAGTTATATCATTTTGAAAAAAATTACACCAATGTACTTATTCAATGACCATAAGGGAAAAATGTTATCAGGGAAAAAGGGTGTTCAAAAAAAGATGAACGAATAGAGATATGTATTAAGAAATAAAGCATAGCCTGTCTGCAAAGAATATTCATCGGTGGAAGGCATGTATTTTGATGAAACTTTTTAACAACAGTAAGATTTGAAACATTAATAATGTTCTTAGTAGTGGATACATATTGATGTTAGAAAGGTTTTTAGATTGATGAAAAGTTATCCTTATTAAAGGTATAAATTGAATAAGAAGTTTGAATTGAGAATTATTATGTGTTTTTACATGATAAATATGGAACCAAGGTTTGTAAGTTAGAGAAATCTTTATATGGGTTGAAATAAGCTCCATATTACTCGTACTGAAAATATGATTATTTCTTGAAAAAGTTGAATTTTTTGAAAAGTAATGATGAGAAAAACTTATATGTAAAGTATATGAACTAATATACCCTGATTTTAATTGTCTATGTTGATTATATAATTTTTTCATAGAACAGAGAAAATACTTATAAATGGTTTTCTGAATAAATGAAGAATAATATTGAAATGTAAATTCCCAAATAATTAACTTTATTTCATATATTATAAATCATTAAATGGTAAAGTTATATTTTTATATCTCAAGAAAAGTATTACAAGGAGTTGAGAAAAATTTTTGTCATAGAGGATTCTAAATAAGTGTCTACACCTATTTTTATTGGCATAAAAATGGTTAAAGATGAAGTTGGGAAATTGTGTGAATCTAAAAGACTTCCAAAAGTTTTTAGGAAGTTTTCTTTATATTACAATATCAATGCCAAAAAATAATTATACTATAGATTTTTGTGATATATATCAAAGGGAATTAAAGGAATCACATATGACAGTAGAGGAAATAATTCTCAGATATGTTAAAGGAATATATTCTTATGGGTTTCTATATGAAATATGTTGTGATATAGGATTTCTTAGAGACATTGATATTGATTGGGTTGGAGATTACAATGATATAAAATCAACATTAGGAGAAACTTATTTATAGTTATATTATCATGTGAGTTGGAATAGTAATAAATAGAGTTCAATGGCTTTGAAAAAAGTGTAGAAAGTATGTTTCCACTACCGATAATTATACTTAAATGATATGGATGAAAGTTATTTTGATTGATTTGAGAGTGAAATTTTTTATACCATTGAAGGTCATTTTTTATAATCAAAGCACAATCAATTTTACCAAAAACCTATAAAAAACTCAATATATAAACACATTGATATTATGTATCACTTCAAAAAAAATAACTTTTCTTGTGGAGAAGTTAGGATTTAGTAAACTCTAATAAATTACTAAACTCTTGTATTTTTATAAAAGATATTTCAAGAGATATATTTGTCGAATTGAGGATACAAATTCATATTCAGCATCTACCAAATAATTCCTAAAATTATTAAAGATATTTCAGACTATTCTATCTATTATTTTGAAAAAGTGTAAGGGGGATAGTAAACATTATCATAAATTTGGGAATGTAAAAATTTTACAGTTACTAGAAACTTGAATATGTGGTCATCATAAAATTGTTGAGAAAAAATAAAAAGAGAGGGAATAGAAATTGAGTGATGTTTTTTAGAGAATATAATGATGAAAATGGGAAAGTAATTTTTTAACTAGTATTAGTATGAATCCATGATCATTATAAATTAGGGAGAGAATTTAAAAGAGAAGGAATGAAAAGTGAGTAAATTTTTTGAGATAATATAATTTGATAGAAAGTTTATCTTCTAATAACCACAGATTTTCTTATCACTGATGGATGCCATTCTATAAAAAAATTACATTATCCAGTAGTTTGGTGTTATATAGAATATATAAGTGAAATATTTTTATTTGATAAAAGTTTTTAAAAAATTGACTTGTGAAAAAATTTAGTGTATAAAAATGTTCAAAAGTTGTCAATGTTGTCAAAATATTTAAATAGGGTGATTGAGGATCATTTGAGTGTTTTTTGTAACCTGTTTTGTAAAGGTTGAATATTTACATGTTTTTTTATTGAAAACATATATATTATATAGAATGGTATTATAAAAATAGATAAATAAGATTTGTTGGAGAAGGAGAATATCAGAAAGTTAGAAATGAATTTCAAACCAAGTAAAATTTTTCTTTAATATTTATTCATGTTCCTAAAATCATGAAAATACCACTTTCCATTTTTTTTAAAATGTTGTGAGGTAAAAATTTATTATTGGCTTCACTTTATTGAATGAATAAAAGTGAAAATAACTGGACACACATAATTCCATGTTTATAGACAATTAATGTTGGTGAGTTTTTGTTATAATTTTCCACAAGAATGTTAGATGTATAAAGGTTTAAAAATATGAAAAAACTTTCTACCAAAAATACTATGTCACTAGATATACATTATTATCTAACTAATATGATGTATAACTCTAGAAAAACCCAATAAGATGAATGAAATGATAATTTTTTGCTAATTTTGTGTGGTTGTAGTAAAATGAGAAAGAAATTCAAAGTGGGAAAAAAGTAAAAAGGGTGAAAAGTATCATACTTAATAGTTCAGTTTTCAATATCTATAAAAAAAGGGGGATAATTTATAGGTTGAAGTAAAATTTTTGAGATGAATTTGTTGCATGTGATTGAAGTATTTAGATGTTGAAACAATTTAGTGAACCATATTTGAAGGACTCAATTTTATGGAAAATCATTCGGTAAGAAGTTATGATGTTTTTAATTGAGATGATGATGGATGAAAAATGATATCAAGTCTATTGGATAATGATAAAAAATGAAAAATATTCATTAGATGGACCGATATCAGATGAAAAATCATCAGTGTCATCATAAAAACAATCACAGTGTCTCCGAATGAGCTTTTTTTTGAGAATATTGAACCAATTTATGTATAAACAATTAGTAGAGGAGAAATTGATAGTATGGAAAATATATTGAAACATCAGGTCGAATTTTCATATGAAGGGAAACAGTTTAATAAAATATGAGAAAGTACATATAGATAAACAAAGTTAGATAGAAAAGTTCTCATCTGATAAACAATTTTATTGGGAAGATTTTTTGCTAAGAAGGCATATTGAAGTACCAAAAATAACAATGATGATCTTATTATTATCATATTTTAATTTTTTATATGATTTTAAGAATATTTTTGAATGGTTGGGATTTTTTGAGAATTCATGAAGCTTCATGAACATTATTAAATTTTTTATAAGCATCCAACTATTTTGAGATTTAGGATGTAATGATTAATTATAGAAAACATTGGAGTGAAAATGTGAAATTTTTTCCTTCCATTTCCTCTATGGGATAAAATATATATAGGGTTAGAAAGTATGACTATATATATCACTATTGGCCCATATAAAAAGTTGAAACAATGAAAAATTGATGTCAGTGTATGTTTCCAACTAAATCATTTTTGAGTTAAAAAATGGAAAAAGTTTCAATAAGAGAAATCCAATAGTGTTTCTATTCAGAAAAATAAAATTGAGAAATTAGACAGAGATTTTGAGAATATTTTTATGGCATAGTGGTTTTTCAGAGGATGTAACATAGGTATGAAAGAGGAACAATTCTAGTGAGGAATACTATATGTACTTTCACCATATAGAGAAAAATACGTCAGATAAAAACTACCATAATGATATAAGATATGATCTTTTTGGATGTACTTTTCGGAGTAGAATTCATTATGTTTCATATACTTTTTTTTGGCTTAGGTTTATTCCCAAAACATTATAAACTGATGGGATTCCCTAAAATCATATCCATGGAGAGATATAAATATTCTAATAGGAGTTTTGTCAAAGTTTTATTAACTTTTTTATAATAGTGAATTTAAATGGACCCATTAGATAAGAAATATAAAGGATATTTGTTATCACAATCAGTCTAAACCATGTAAATCATTTGTTCCCTTTTCAACATATTATCATTTCAGGCTTATGATATTTTTATAAAATTTGATGAGGAAAATAACTCTAACAAGTTATGAGGGTTAACTTTCATAATATTGGGAATTTGTAAAGTGATAACCAATAATTTAACCCCACATTATCATTGGTTAAATAGTACTACTTAACATTATTCGACTACCAAAAGGTGTCAAATTAACTGAAGTCTAAAAATCTGTTTGAAGGTATCTTCTACATCAAATCCTTCGACTTGTGAACAATTTTGGAAAGATATAACCTGATCCTTTGGAAGTAGTTAGGAACAATGGGAACTTTGAAAAAATTGTGCAATATTTTTCTAGAGACAATGATGGGTTACTATAATAAGGAAAACATACTATACCATCCTTTGATAGTGTTACTTTAGCTCCATGATGTTCCTTCCACTGATAATGTAGCAGCTTGGACTAGGGTGGTTGTGGAACTATAAGACAATGGACTTACCATGCAGGAACTATTTCAATGTGGGTTACTATCCACTTTATTTCATTAAGAGCTCATTGAAGCTAGGGTTTTATGAAATCTGAAAATTCACCCTGTAATCTTGCTCTTGAATATTGTTAAGGGATTATATCTCCCATGGATATAGGAATTATTCATGAACCATGTAATTTTTTGTGTCATGTTGTCTTGTTCTTTTTTTATTTTTATATTTTTCTTCTTTTTACCATCATTTATAATTTTTTCATCTTTATTGATCCCATGATTTTTGAGACATGTATCCTTTTCAAATGAATATATCCTTGTTTTTAATCACTATTCCTTAATCATTGTAGTTGTTCTCCAATACCCACTTTGTTTTTAAGATATTAAGATCTTATGGACTTTTCAATAACTCTCAAGATTTAGTTTTATTTATTTGATCCAACTACTCATTCATGTCCATGACCCCTGATTAGAATTTTCTTTCTTCTCCAAATGAGGATGGATACACTTTAGATAATAGAGAAATGTGATAAATATTTCTAATACTTTGTGTTTTTTGGGGTATATTTTTCACGAAATATGTAATGAATCATACTTAATCCTACCATAGTCATATTTTCTTTAGTAAATATTACATTACCCACATTTTCATGACCTTTTAGGTTTAGTGTTTTATAGAATTAAGAATTTCATTAACTAAAAACCCCTTAAGATTCCTATATATAGGGACTCTTTCCACTAAAAAAATTTAAATTATACACTTTATTCATTCAAGATTAACATCTCATATTCATTGTTTTACTTCATATTCATTCATAAATATTCTTAATCCTTCTGTTTTTTTAAATATGGGATGATTATAAAACCCAACAATGGTTAAAAAGAATGAGAAGACATGTTATTCCATCAAAACACATGAAAAACATTGAAAATTATTTTTATTCAACATATATCCATGATCCCACATAAACACACTTTCATTCATGAAATCAAATTCTTAGATCAAAATAGTTTTTTAAAGAAACCACATAATTAACCATAGAAAATGAATATACATTAAAAATTACTTCAGGAAACATGGAATTTTATTAATATTCTAAATTTAAATAAAATTATACACTTTTCATAAGAAAAAATAATTTATCTATTAAAATATTAAAACTTACATTTACACATAAACTCTAATTTCTATTTTCATAAATCATAATATTTCCATTAAATCTCATTACAAGAATAAAAAAACCATAAAATCCTTTTAGGACATTATATTCATTCTTAATTAACAAATAACACTTGAAAAAACCTTTACAATGTAATAGCTTCATCATTTAATTCCAACATCATTTATTAAGAAAATAAATCATTACCCATTGCATTGGAAGGATATATAATACCAACACATCATAATATATAATGACCAAGAATTGTAATATGAATAAATCACATAATAGATTTTATTTTTTCATTAAACTCATAAAAAAATATATTTCAAACTATAATCTCAATCTTTATAGTTAACCCATAAAAATATGAGGTTTTTAAAAATGAGTCAAAAATTATCAATTAGTGGAGAATGAATGTGAAAGCTAGAATTATACAAACCAAACTAGGTTTTTCATTAATTAGATACTCAAGAAGACTTGTGACATACCTGAGGATCATCTTTGACCCCCCCAGGCTTATAAAAATCATAATTGGATTCAAATGAAATAAATGGAGATGTTTTTTACAAATAAATTAAATTAAAATTGTGAGTATTATACTAAAATTGGTGCATGAATAGTTTATAAATTGGATTTCTAGGCTAAATATAATAAGAATAAAATAAAACAAATAAAATGATATAAAATAAACTTTAAACTGAACAATCCCTATGATTTCCCTCAAGATCCACAATAGAAACAACCCCCTTTCATCATACTTCAATACTCCATAAATATAATGTTCCACCAAGAACCATAGTTGAATGTTGGAAAGACCAATTTGGGAAAATCTACTAAAAACACTAAAAAATAATGAATTAGCTCACCAAGCTGTAACATTTGACTCAAGGTCACTCTCCCTTACAAACTCAGATCCCTATCTAATACTTAGATTTGAAACCTTAAATTGAGATATGAATTTGTGTGGGAATAAAAATTCCCTCACAAACCGCCTTTCTATAAGAATACCATTTAATAATAGTTTCATTTTCAAGATATTTTGAAAATATTAATAGAAACTTTGTTATTTAGTTTTTAATAATATCAAATATCATATCATCAAAATTTATAAAATCTAATTAATTTTTTTATTTGAATAAAAAAATAACATAGAAAACATTTTATCGGCCTAAACCATTGCTATTGAAAAGCCTCATTTGAAACTGACAACATTATTTTATACGGGAGTTTAATTTGTTTATAGAAAACATAATTTTTAAAATTTATGGAAGTGATGAAAAAAATAAAAGCAAGAAATCTAAAACCAAGAACCACAGTCATCCATAGGGTATCTATAGTCAAACCTTATTTGTGAAAGAGCCACTGAGGGGAACAAATCCAAAGTCACAATGGTAACCAATCATTGTCATCAAACAATTTACTTATTTTTTTAGCATATTCCAAAATATTGGGAGAGCATACCTCTTCCCAGTGTAGTTGTCCAATTTAACCCACCTATATACTAGTAGTTCCCTTGTACTATTCCCTTTTTTAGTAGTTGAATTCCCTACTTCCAAAAAAGTTAATAAGCAAAACACACCACTTTCTATCTATTCTAAATCTAATATGAAAAGTAAATCCATTTAGAGAAATAAAAATATGTCCATTTTTATTTACTTTTTAATTTCATTCAAAAACTTGTTTCCAAATAAAGTTTGAGTACCAAATTTAAATTCCTAATATTTCACAATCATTATTTCGATATACAATTTTACATTTGAATATATATATATATATATATATATCATTACGAAAATTCACATATTCAGATATGAATTTTTATACACACACACAAAGATATATATATATATATACATACAAAAATATTTTTATTCCCATGAAAATGTTTATAACCACCAAAGATGTAAAAGTAATTTGAAAACCATACATTTTTAATTTAAACCAATTCTTAGAACACTTAAAAAAATGTAATTTCAATTATTAATTTAAATTCCATGTAAAATATAAGAGAAAAATGATAATTACCTTTGAAATAATAACCAATAAATATAAAATAAAACAATTAATTTATAATGTAAAACCATGAAATTTTTTAAACACATTGGGTTCATGATTTTTAAAAAAAATTGCTAACATATTTTTAATTTGGAAGAAATCCTTTGTATGGAAATTAACATCATGTAGAAATTTTTTTTTTGTTTTAAATAATGTTGAAATAAATTTAATATTTTCATTTTAAAATGAAAACATAAATTTAGAATCTAAGAAATCAATACTTCTTAAATTATAGAGATGATCATAGGGAAAACCTACTTGGAACATGAACAGATGAAGAAAACCCTTCAAAAATGAAGAGGTGGAATACACCATGAGGTTGATACACACCCTAAATATCAGGATCACAAGAAATCAAAAGTTAAATTAAACTAGTGTTTGGACTAGTGGGATGTTTCATGAGGGAGGGATAAGAGAATATGAAGAAACAATAAAGAGAGGTGTGAAACACCCCGACCCAATTTTCCACCCGAACAGTGCTCAGGGTCTGAGTGACACTAGGGATTAGGTACTTCTATGAATATGTCAAAGGCGGTGAAATAGTAGTGAGGGTGTAAAGTGGTGATACCAGAGAGAATATACCCTATAGTGGTGATAATAGTGAAGGTATATATGTATATAACGTAATATAATAAAGACCAGAAAACATTGGTCTAGTAACCCACTACAAAGAAAGCACATAAAAAACAATAAGGATAGTAAACAAGAACAAAACATATCATTTATAGAATAAAAATGAGTTTAATATACTAAAGGAAACATGATACAATTAATATAACCATGCATTTATGTTAGTTAATACAAGGAAATTAGAAAGAAGGCTCGGCCATGGCCGACCTCAGTACGCACAAATATATAAGCATGCTACCACAAAAAGTAATATAGGGAAGTAACTCCCACTGATGTAGGAATCTCCATGGTCCCCTGAAATCCATCCCATGCTAATATGTATGAGATGATTACTAACTTCCACCTTCTGATCCCTAACCCTTACTTGATCACAAGGGAAACATTTCTACATGCATCTTGAAGGGCTTGTGTAGGGTGTGAGAAAAAATCTCAGTAGGCCACCACCAACATATTCTAATCTTACACATGTGATAATGAAGTTGTATCTGAATATAAATAAAAAACACATGAACATCACAAAATACCCTACTTCCCTTATGATTAGTATCCAAAAGGATGTAATCACCTCATCTATCCATCATTATTATAACAGTAGTGGAGATAATCCATTGCTTAAAGCCCACAAAATCCCCTAATGAAATCCATTCCAGGTGAACCCTCATGTTACACATCTATGAGATTCAATTGGAACTTCATGCCCTCAATCAAGTACCGAAATACAAAAAAACAACACCCAATCATTGAGTACCTGGTACTTTGGACCCCTTCTTGAAGGCTCCCTTTAGCAGGAATCCCAACGTATCAAGTCACAGTAATGTATTTCCTATAAATGATAACACCATCATCTAAAAATTTTATTTCTTATGGAATAGAGATGTATATACTCCGAAATAATCCGTTCCCATTGGCCTCAATATACAGTGAGCCTCATCCCCCAACTGATAGTCACAACACCATCAATTGATGGCTCCTTACCATCTATGTTGCTTTCTAAGGAAAGCATCTCCATCCTCAATGATGGTTAAAACTATGCTAAGAAACTTATAACAGAGGCCTCTAACCACGCAAGTGGTCAAAAACACATCATCATATGATCCTACATGTAATAATGATGAGCAGTAATAACTAAAAATAGTACTTTATGCCACATCAGCCCATCACCTCATGCTCCAGCAACCGTGTCTCTCAATCTAAAGGTGAACACCATCCAATATCACATGATTCAAACCCATAACCTAAAAACCACATCCCCTAAATCCAAGAACCATGCATCACATCCAGTGATCAACACCACCCAAAGTATCTAGGCCAATCCCAACATGAAAACCACATCATATCATTCAGATGGTCAACACTGACTCAGTCATTGGCCACACCCATTATGTTCCCATGGAACTCATTACATTTAATATAAATATTTATTTAGTTTAAAAAAACACCCCTGCCTAATATTACCAAGGGTTGAAGCCTCTCTCTAGGATCATACCATTTGTATTATGGTGGGAGAACTCCCATAGACATCTCTTGGGTTCAAATTAATTATTAAATTAAAATAATTAAATTATTAGTGTCTCTCACAGACATCCAAATGGTGCACTCAATAATTCACCCCAAAACATGATAAAAATAAAAGATAAAGCTAGGAACAAACTACCTCATATCGGTTGATGCTCACTCATCTGATATAATCCTATAAATTGAGAAAAATGGGAACAAATCATCAATTTAGATGAACATACTGGAAATAGGGTAAAAGGAATCACACTTATTTAGTAAAGTATTTGGCGAGAGAAAAGGAGAAAATAATCAAGAGGATTTAAGGCCTTACTGATGTGTGTTTCCAATGAGAATGGATGCAATCAATTTGGATTTTGGATGGAGGGTGTGGCTCAATGTATAGCATGTGAGAAGTGGAGGAGTAAACCCTTATGTGTGTGGGTGAATAAAGAAGAAATTTAGAGAACAACTATTAATAGAGGTAGGGGAATTTTCGAAATTTCACACACATTAATGACACACACTGTTTAGTTGACTGTGAAACACCGGCTTCCTAGGAACCCCAGATCATACAGTTACCCGACATGATTTTACAAACCATGAAACAAATGTGAAAATCACCTCTTCTAAAAATTGATTTGTTTGGTCATTTCCATGCACCCCCTCATCCATGTTTTAAAAAATTGTGTCTAGTGTACATGTAGTGCCACACAGGTTCTCCTTGGAGGCTACACGGTTTATTCAAATGTCTCTCCCCAGTATACGATTTCTTCAATGATTAAAATTTTAGCCTCTAACACACTTTAAAACCACTGAAAACCCAAAGAAACTTTTTGATTATTAAAAACCATCTAAAAAATTCATTGGGTTAAAAAAACTCTCAGAATTATGTTCATAGAATTAAGAAAAGAGTTATCCCTCTCACCAAACTCCAAAACTTCAAACGGGTTAAGGAATTTGGTCCCTTCAGAAAACATGATATTAATAGGATACCATACATAAAATATCCCATATTCATGATGTAATGAATTACCTGATGAAGATACCACCCTTACCCATATCTTTACAGTTCACCCCAGTCTACCTCATTCATAAGTCACTGGTTAACTCTCCCAAGTTACTCCCCACCATAGGAGTTACCTACCCCAACTGCTTACTAACCCAAAGCTCAAAATTCTTATGGTCCATCGACTATCCCTGGAACCAAATTCCTCCCATGAAGAATCATCACTCATGCACCTCATTAGTTATCAAGTCATGCATGTGTCACATCTAACACTCATTATGATCCGCACCTCATCACATTCCACCCTCATGCTCATGTCTCATATGGTGCCAAATAGGTCACACATCTCAACATATGATCAAGATCACCCATTCCAATATAGAACCTATAAAATCCCACATCACATATATTCCAAGATTCTAACACACCATAAGAAAAGCTACATCACATCAATTCCCAGATGCCAACACACCTCAAGAAATCCCGCATTACATCAATACCCCTATAGAATCCCAATGCAATGCACCTAATATATATATATATATATATTTATTGTAGGAGGTGATTAAAACCAACTAACTACTATCTAGTTAGTCCAAAAATACATCCCATGCACCTCATGCACCCAAAATGTATATGCTTGCAAAATGGAATGCCAAAAAAACAACCCTTGTCACTCCCAGAGTGTATCTATAACCATAGTTAGCTCTCCATCCTTCTAGGCACCTGAAATATACACTATATGCACATGGAATAAATCAAAACTACTTAGAGCTTGGCCTCCCTATGAAGCTACATCAGTTACTGGCCAATGAACCTACTTTTAGGTCCAACTGTCTTTTCCACGACCTCCATGTGCATCCGACTCTTAGCTACCAGCTCGTGGTACCACTCAAGGTCTCACCTCAAATTCTTATGTTTTCCTCGGTCGGTTACTATAAATTATTCAAGAAGGCTTCCTGTGGAACCTCTAGAGATGCCTAGCCTACCCAAATGATTAAAAGTCCTTTAGTGACTGATCACACTACATCCAAACATGTATCATATGGATGAATTTGAAGAACACCATCGATGAACCACCCCTCAATGGTCTACTGGAGTATCCATCCTAAGAACCCTAATAATAATTCTCTCAGCCTTACTTCCTGATATTTAAAAAATTACTTCAGACATCTCCCAAAATCAAAATTTTTCTCAAATATTACCATTCAATAAAATTTCTCTCGGCTATCAATGATTGATTTAGATCCTCTAAGAATGAGGCTAATATAAAGATGTTTACTTGAACCCTGATGGTATTCTATAAAACATTCTTGAAACACCTCTCCCTCACGGTGCCAACTGCCACCATACTATGTATAAAACAATAAATATCTATGAAGGTATCTTCATAGTCTATGAAAAATATATCTCCATGCAATAGGCTTATGAACACCTAAGCTTTCTCCACCCTTAGTGTCTCAAGGGAAAATTTCTTGAAGAACCAGGATTCAAAATATTTCTAGGTTAGTCCCTTGTTTCTCAAGATCATTGAAGATGGTATGCACTGACTCTATCCAGTTCTCGGCCACTAGTGGCCACCGCTCACCCAGAAATAGTGGTTGGTATTATGATTGGAACTCCCAAGTTAGGTATTCCATAGAACGATCTGCTCCATGGGATCCCCTATCAATATCCTAGATGACACAATACCAGCTCTCCCTAAGAAAAAAATCCTTTCCTGACCCAAAATCTACCAAATATAGAGTCTACCCAACCTATACTGGAACCTATATCTAAGACTTTACTTATGACTCATGATCATCATGAACCTCTAGGGCCTCAACAAAACCCTTAGGTGTCTCAACCTATTCATGCTCTTGCAACACCACCTATCCTACCTCTTGATGGTCCACTGAATCCCGTATAGGTGGCACACCACTGTATACCATACATTGTTCATACAACAATAATAAAACACACACTAACACACACACACACAGACAATATAGATAGAAAAAGTTGTAATAAGAAGTGTGAGATCACCGCCCATATACTCCCCCATCGCAACCATGTCACATGATAGCTTACCTTTTGGACCCTTTCCCACCCATATTATATCCAATTATCATATTTATATACATACTTAGGGCCCCTCTATTTCCTTTTATAGGGCCATACATCACATAAAAATCCATGGTATTTGATTAAGATTCCACCGAAGAGGATAATTAGAAAAATAATGTCTAGCTTCTTTGTTGACATTTTAAATAGAGAACGCCTATCATAATCCCTACCTATTATTCTAAGAGCCATTCTCATATATATATATATATATATATATATATCAAATGAAATCAGATACATATTTCATTGGAACCCTATGCTTGGGATGGTTGAGTAGAATGCGACTAAAGAGAGTCCAAGAAGGAAAACAATATTTAGATTCATTTTTTGAGACTTTGAACAACCCAACCACTCTTAATGAACACTGGTATCCTAATTAAAACCCAAATAAGTTTATAACAAAACAAACACACACACAAAAACACAAACACACACACACATATATTATTCTATACTCCTACCAAGAAAGAAGAAACAAACATCCCTTGCCATACTAGGCCAAGGGTCTATATCTCCTCCCTTGCCATACCAGGCCAAGGGTCACATATTATAACATGTAATAATCACACCCATGTATGCCTCTTTTAGTTGAAATTATATAAAATTTCAAAATATGAATGAAGAAAAACAATTTCCCACCCCTGGAAACTTGGTATGTCCCCCATGCATGGGGATGAAAACATACAAACACGAGCTCTATACCAAGTTATGACAACATCCTAATCACCAGTCTAACTTAACCTAATCTGTAATACCAAATAGAAATGAAAAAAATTGATACCCTTACCATATAGCCAAATTATGATACTAATTTCCAATTATGAACTGATCTGATTCCATTTGTACCGCCCCAACCCAATTTCCTACTTGAACATCACTCAGGGCCAGAGTGCCACTGGGCCTTAGGTGCACCTCCTTGTATTCCAAAGGCTTTTAACTATTATAAAGGGTGTAAAATAGGGATATTGGGGAGACTATAACCTATGATGGTAATAATAGTAATGATCTATATGTTTATAACATAGTGTAAGAAAGTCTATAAAATACACATCTTGTAACCTTCTATATCAGAAGCATATACAACAACAACGATGATAATAAAAAATCTCAAACATAACATTTTCACAATAAAACTCCATTTGAATCTAATAAGCAAGAAATGATACCAATCATATAATCATGTAAAAAATTTAGGTTTTACAAGGAAATAGAAAATAAGGGTCACCCATGGATAGCATCATTGCACAGACACACACACACACATATACATATAAGAATGTTGGTATAAAAAGGAATATATAAAAGTAACTATAGTTGATGCAGGAACCTCCAAGGCGCCTTCAATCTCTCCCATTCTAAGCAGTATGATATGATCACTAAGGTATAACTCATGTTCCATAATCCATAACTTATCAAAAGTGAATAAATTATTCACATTCTAGAAGGGACCATGTAGGGTGTGAGAATAAATCTTAGTAGGACACCACCAACTTTTTCTTATCTTACATCCGTGATAAAGTAGGTATATCTAAATATAAATAAAATAGAACATGAAAATCAAATAAATAGCCAACTTCCCTTATGCTTAGTAGCCACAAGGAAGAAATCACTAGATTCACCTGTCACTGGTATAACGATAGTGAATGGGATCCTTAGTTGAAAGCCCAAAACATCCCTAGAAGAAATTCATCATTGGTGAACCACTATGTTTCACCTGCAAAAGATTCAACTGACACATCATGACTTTAATTCACTACCAAAAACTGAAAAAGGAATGCCCAAACATGGAATAATTTGTCCCTTAGACCCCTGATCGAAGGCTCCCATTTGATCGAAGCTCGACAATCTAAAGAACATCAATTCCAATCCTCTAAATAATAACACTATCATATCAACAATCAAAATCTTGAGGAATTGTGATTTATTTCCTCCAAAATATTCCCATCCAATTGGCCTTAGTGTATGGAGATCCCCATACCCCAACTGACAGTATCAATACTGTAAACTGATGGCCTCTCACCTTCAGTGTGGCTTTCTAGTGAAAGCATATCCAACCTATATAATGGTTAAAACCATCCTAAACCACAAATAATGAACTCCTCAACCCAAAAAAGTGGTCAACACCACCTCGTTATCTGAGTCATATCCATGTTCAGCTGACACCAATGCCACATCTGTCACGACCCATCCCGATGGGGCCCACGCCGTGACTCCCCAAGCTCGCCTCCAATAGGCCAGGGGCTGGTGACTAGCACTGAGTAGGCATGTCACTAACATGGGAGGCATTTCCTATGTACCTGTACACACACACACATCTCCAAGCCCACAAATTATGAAATGTAAAACACAAAGGAACAAAAAAATGCATGCATACAACTAAACCCAACCAACAGAGCATGACGAAAGGTTGAGTACTGTAAAAGTGAACTGGGCCAGAATACAAGCCCACCAAAAACAAGAGTCTGAAAAAAACCTGCAAAGTCCAACTTGTAAGCACAAAGGTACTGGGACTACTACTCGTAGCCGTAGGAACGCCTCGGCCTGTAGGAACTCAGAAAGCTCGGTCCTGTCCTAGTCCACCCTGGACTCTTTCAAAAGGCAGCTCATCTGCACAAGACACCAGACGTGCGGGCAAAGCCCATGCAAGGGTGAGTACAATAATACTCAGAAGAGGACCCCGAAAACCACAAAGCAGTACACAAAGTAAAGGTAAAGTCAGCTATGCACAATATATGTTTACACGACATATAAAACAAACCAGATATACTCAAAACCCAGGCCTGTGGTCTGGAGACAATCCACGCAACCTCATACCCCAATAGGGATCCTGTTTGAAGACTCCAGGATGCACTCGTTCTGGGAGAACACACTCCATGAATCTTATAGTTCTGATGACGTCCATCCGAGGAGTGATGTTCATCGGGAATCGTCACGAGATATAGCTACACTCATTGCGGGAGACACACTTCTGATTGGAAGGGTTACGATTGATAGAATCACTCATTACGGGAGACACACTCTTGAGTGGGAAAGATCTCGATACCCAGATGAGGATCAATGCCAGGGCCATGGCGGATACCGCGACTCATCCGGAATTCACCTACTAGGTAGAGGATCAACGCCCGGTAAAGTTGGTCACGCTGATACCTAACTCTACCTAGGGTCTAGAATGGATAGAGGATCTCGATCCGGGCCTCTCAGATGGATGCCTGACGCTATCACAGAAAAGTCCTGCTGAAGGGATCATAAACCGGTGTGAGGGAAATGATTCCTGACCTTCAGGGGAAAAGAAGAAGGGGAACTAACCCAAATGAAAGATGTTCAAGGCACGTTGAACCAAGGGACCAAGTCGTTCTCAAAAAAGTACACGGCGTGTAGAAATGATACACGCTGTGTTGTCTTACCCCGGGGGCTGCCCGTGTACAACAGCCCGTGTCGTGAGGCTGGTCATATAGAAAACATTATACACAGCATGTAGTACGGAGTACACGCAGTGTCTGGGTCACTAGGGATGGCTCCGTGTACACTGGCCATGTGCCCGTACACGGTCACCAACCCGTGTACTTCATCCCGTGCAATATGCACATGGGGTGACCTACGCTGGTGACCTCGCCTGGCCAGGTGAGGGAGTACACGGTCGTGTACTACACCCCGTGTCCATGTATCCCTAGGATACACACCGAGCTCCGTGTAGCCGCCTCTGCCGAGCTGTACACGCCGTGCCGCCTGAAGCTGTGTAGAGCATCCCGTGTCCGTGTACAACCCGAAGTACACATCGAGCTTCGGGGAGGGTCCAACACACCGTGTGACCAGGGTCACATGCCGTGTGATCCTTATCTGACTCCGAAACCCTAGCCGACACCATCATAACTACACGGCGTGTTCTTCGGAACTACACACCATGTATTCTGGAAATTTCTAGGAATGCGGTCCTCTGCCGTCGCGCCTCCCATGGTACTCCGATCATTGATCTGGCCATCCGATCGCCACGAAACCTTCAGGTTTTGGTCGTCCCGACACCACGAAGCTGTTTCCGTCATTTTCGGGCCTCCGATCAGCACCGAAAACATGATTGATCTTCCCGCGCAAAGAACGCTCGAAGAACACCCTTTCCGATCTAGTCCGATTCGTCATCTGCCATTGCCACCGCACCTCCCAAAGGTAGTTTCATTGTCGAAACTTCGATTTTTGATCAGTACGTCGCAGAAAGGATGCGCAACGATCCGTTGTTCGTCACCCCACGAATAACGTGAAGAAAGTGAGGGGAAAAAGGAGGAAGAGATCCAAATAAACAAATTTAGGGGTGAACCTCCGCTGTCGTTCGTCACGGCAGTGATCCGCTCCCATTAATAGGTTTAAACGAAGCAGAGATCAACATGAATAAAAAGCCTAGATTTATTTCCCCAAAATCATCCCAAGAAAATCCTCCCGTAAGAACGTATGGATCCGCGGATCAGTTTGTTCATGGTTGATCTGCGTTCGTCATTTAAATTCAAATACGGGGAAAAGAAAGTCAAAACAACAACCCCGACCTTTTGAAAGAATTGATCATTGAAGAAGGCGTCGTGCTGCCATTCTCGTCTTGATCCTTCAACGCCGGCACAACGATCCTTGGTTTCGATCCGTTGTCGTTCGTCGTCGATAATTCATCCAACGCCTCGCGGATTCGGCAGAGGTTCTTCTCAAGTGTTTCCAACGATTCAACAATTGGTTAACCCAATAAAAAGGGAAAAAAGTTTACATTTAATTACGCGGCAGCATTAATGACGTTGATTTGTCATTTTGAAGTTATTATGATGCGTCATTAATTTAGGAAACAGCTGCACCATCGCCACGCTGCAGCGGATGTTTCCTTAAAAGAAAAATAAAATAAATAGGTTAATTTATTTTATTTTATTTTACTTAAAACGTCCGAAATTTTTTTTCCCTTGACCCGCATTAGTCGAGGTTAGCCTCATTCTTAGGTAGAGTCGTCGTCCAGGACACAACGATGCGCTCCGATTTTTTAATCCGGGCATACGATTGGAAACGACCACAACCGCGCACAAACACCAACTCACTTAACTAAAAAAGTTCAAACCACCATTCCGGGCTCACTGGACCATGGAATGATGTTCCGTCTTCGCGCTCGGTCTCAAAATAATTCCATATAATATTTAAAAATAATAAACAGAAAAATTCATGACATTACATTCTCCACACCTTGGGGCTTTACATCCCCGAAAAGCCAAAACAAAGGCTACTCAAAATGATGAGGGTACTGGGCACAGATCTGGACCTCCCGCTCCCACGTGCTCTCTTGAAGATTACCATGTTGCCACCAGATGCGCACTAAGGTAATCGATCACCCACGAAGGATCCTCTCCTGCCGATCCTCGATCTCCATCGGGTACTCAGCAAAGGTCACTCCATCCTCGATGTCCAGCTCTCCCCAGTCGATGACGTGTGATGGGTCATGCCCGTACCTCCTCAGCTGCGACACGTGGAAGACATCATGTACCCGATGCAACTGTGGCGGTAGAGCCAGGCGGTACGCCACCTCACCAACTCTGCCCAGGATCTGGAAAGGTCTGATGAACCTCAGAGATAGCTTTCCACCTCGGCCAAATATCCTTAACCCACGTCGAGGTGATACCCTAAGAAAAACGTGGTCTCCCTCCTCGAACTCCAGAGGCCTCCATCGTCTGTCAACATAAGACTTCTACCAGCTCTGTGCAATGTTCATCCGCTCCCGTATGATCTTCACCTTCTCTGTGGTAGTTTTCACTAACTCTGGACCCATGAGTGCTGACTCTCCGGGGTTTGTCCAGCAAAGTGGTGACCGACAGGGTCTCCCATTCAAAGCCTCGAACGGTGCCATGCCAATGGTGGAGTGGTAGCTGTTGTTGTATGCAGACTCCACCCATGGTAGGTGGTCCTCCCAGCTGTGACCAAAGTCCAAGATACTGGCCCACAACATATCCTCCAGAATCTGAATGGTCCTCTCTGTCTGACCATCTGTTTGGGGATGAAATGCTATGCTCAAGCGTAGCTGAGTCCCAAAAGCCTCCTGTAATCCCTTCCACAACTGGGATGTGAAGCTGGTGTCTCGTTCTGAGACTATAGTCGAGGGGACACCATGAAGCCGAACTATCTCCTGTATGTAGAGGCGTCCCAAGGTCTCTAAGGAACTCTGCTCCCTGATAGCTAGGAAGTGGGCCGACTTGGTGAGTCTGTCAATGATCACCTAGATCGAATCGTGACCCTTGGACGTCCGTGGTAAGCCTGTCACAAATTCCATCGATATTCTATCCCCCTTGCACTCTGGAACTTCTAAGGGGTGAGCTAACCCTGATGGAACCTGGTGCTCAGCCTTCACCTTCTAGCATGTGAGGCATCGAGAAATGAACTCTTCCACTGCCTTCTTCATGCCTGACCACCAGAACTGACGTCGGAGGTCCTGGTACATTTTTTCCACTCCAGGATGTACCTCCAAAGGGGATGTATGGAACTCCCTCAGAACCTCCTCCTGCAACGCTACTGGTACAACAGTGCGTCCTCTGAAAAAGAGTACGTGCTCCCCACCTTGCGAATATCCATCAGGAGCATGTCTTGTGGATAACTGAGCTCGTAAGGTCACACCGTCGACATCCCCAAGCTGTGCCTCCCTAACTCACTGTAAGAGTGGAGGGGTGACAACCATCGACTGTAGGTAGGCTGCATCCTCTCCATCCACGAAGGATAACTGCAACACGGCTAATTTCTGTATCACCTCACTAAACAGCTGTGAGCTCGACCTTCTGCTAAGAGTGTCTGCCACCTTGTTCCCCTTCCCAAGAGTATAGACGATCTCGAAATCATAGTCATGGAGGAACTCTAGACAATGCCTCTGCCTCAGATTCAGGTCCTTCTGTGAGAATATGTACTTGAGGCTCTTGTGGTCAGAGTAGACAATGAACTGCTCACCCATAAGGTAATGTCGCCACATCTTCAATGAAAGGACTACAGCTGCCAACTTGAGATCAGGGGTCGCATAGTTCTACTCATGTGGACTAAGATGAAGTGAACCATAACCAATCACTGCATGCTGTTGTATCAAGACACAACCAAGCCCGGTCCGTGATGTGTTGCAGAAAACTATGTACTCGACACCCTCCTCCGGCATATATCTAGAACGTGGCGCTCGTCAAACTCTGTCTCAGCTGCTCAAAGGCCTGCTGGAACTTTTCGGTCCATACGAAGGGTTTCCCCTTTCTGGTCAAGGCCGTCATCGGTGCTGATTTCCAGGAGAAAACAGGGATGAATCTCCGGTAATATCCTGCCAACCCAAGGAAGCTTCGCACCTCTGTCACACTCTGAGGTGGCTCCAATGCTAACACAGCCTCCACCTTGGCTGGGTCCACAGCTACTCCATCTGCTGAGATGACATGTCCCAGAAAATGGACCTCCTGAATCCAGAACTGACACTTCGAGAGCTTTCCATAAAGCTGGTGCTCTCGGAGTACGTCTAGAACCATCCGCAGGTGTCTCGCGTGCTCCTCCACTGACGCCGAGTACATAAGGATGTCGTCGATGAAGACCACTACGAACCAGTCCAAGTACGGCGGGAAGATCCGGTTCATCAACCCCATGAAAATTGTGGGGGAGTTCATCACGCCAAAGGGCATCACCAAGTATTCATAGTGACCGTAGCGACATCTGAAAGTCGTCTTCGGTATATTCTCATCCCGCACTCGTAGCTGGTGATAGCCTGATCGATAATCAACCTTAGAGAACCACTGAGCCCCTCTTAGCTAATCGAAGAGGTCATCAATTCTTGAAAGTGGATACTTTTTCTTCACCGTTTCCTGGTTAAGGCGCCGGTAATCCACGCACAACATTAGACACCCATCTTCCTTCTTGGAAAACAAGACCGGGGCCGCCCAGGGTGAAACACTGGGTCTTACGAAACCCTTTCTATGCAAATCCTCCAACTACACCCTCAGCTCGAGAAGCTCCGCAGGAGCCATCCGATAAGTTGATGAGGAAATCGGTGTCGTCCCAGGGTGCAAGTCGATGCAGAAGTCAATTTCTCGGCGGGGAGGTAACCCTGGGGCATCATCTGGAAAGACTTCCTCATACTCCGCCACCACTGCTGGGAACTGAGAGCTCACAACATCTACTGCTCTGAGGGTAAGGCTATCCAACTCATGAGTGATCGACTTCCCCCTCCTACGCATGAGCCCACTTTGTGTCGCCTGGGTTTTCTTTTCTCCGACAAAGGAAAACCTTGTTCCATCATGGCAGACACACCGCACTCTTCGCCTAAAACAGTCAATCTGGGCATGGACTGAAGATAACCAATCCATGTCGAGAATGACGTCGTAAGGCCTCGATGATACCACCAAGAGGTTCCAACCGAAACTCTCACCTCCAAGGGTAAGATCACACGGTCTGCAACGGTGCGTGATCATCGAGTCTCCTCCCGTAGGTGTCTCCAAGCATAAGGTTCGAGTCAACAGTTCTACTGGAATCTCGAGGTTTTGTACAAGACATGTGGCTATAAGGGAATGACTGGAACCTGTGTCTATGAGTACGGAAGCTATGGTAGAAAAGACACAGATTGTACCTCGAATCATCCCTGGAGCCCCTGGGTCGTATGCCTCAACCGCATGCAGTTGTCCCCGTCCCTCTCCCCCAGCTCTCTGAGCCTGGTGCGGACCTCCTGGGGGTGGTGGTGGAAGTAAGTCGAAGCGTCTACCACCACCTGTAGCTCTCCCTGCTCCTCTACCACGTCCGCTGCCTGGCGAATCTGCCTGCTCTGTTCTCTGCCTCTACCTCGGTGGCCCATCCACCACTTCCCTATCAGCAGCCCGACATGTCGGGCAATCTCTAGAGAGATGCCCCCTACCATCACATGCGTAGCATCGCTTCTCCCTAGGCTGACTGGATCCAGACTGAGATCCCTGGACTGTCGATCCCCTATCCTGGGTCCTCCTATGACGTCTCCCATGTCCAGATCCCTGCGTCTGATGTCGTCTCCCTACTGCTGATGTCTCCGCACCTGTCTGCCTACTGCTGACTTCCGACGGCTGTCTCTGCTCCACCAAGAAGCTTTCGATCACCAAGGCCTGCTCGAGCACTCCATAATAGGTCAATATGCATAGAGGAATGACAGTAGCTCGGATGTCTCGCCGTAAACCTCAATCGAAGGTCCGAGATCGGAAGTACTGATCCCTGACCATATCCATCGAGTACCAGGCGAGGTTGGTGAACCTTGATGAATAGTCAGCCACTGACATACTGCCCTGCTGGAGCTGAAGAAGCTCCTGGATGCGCACAACTCTCAGCGTAACAGGAGAGAAATCCTCCCTAAAGAGTCACTCAAACTCTGTCCATGAAAGAGTCTCCTCGTCATGAGTCTGCGTGGTCAGACTCCACCATCGTCCGGCCGAACCCTGAATAAGGATCGCTCTTAGGATCACTATCTGGTCTGCTGGTGTCCTCACAAGACGGAAAAGTCTGGTCACCGCCTCAAGCCAGTCCTCAGCCACTTGAGGGTCAGGCTCGCCTCTAAACCTGAGGGGTATCTATCTCTAGAACTCGTGGAGCACACTGAGCCAGCGCTCCTCACCGGTCGGTACCACTGGTACCACTGGCTGCTCCACTGGTGGCGGTATAGCAGGTGCACCACCTGGTGGCAACACTTGGGGAACTGGTCCCTGTATATAAGCCTCATCACTGAGGGGGTCATCCTCGTGATTGTGCTGCTGAATCCTAGAGGGTACACATCGTGGAGGCATCCTGTAAAGAAACAAGATGTGTCATGGTCAATGAGTATATCTGGATAGCTGACACCAAGGATATGGAAGACACAACCCATTCCTATATGATGCATGTAACTTTTATTTCCCCACAACCAGTATTTTAGTGAACCAGGTCGAAAATAAGGTTATCAGAGTCCTGGTGTATAGATACGTCGGCAGACGCACTAACACGGGAGTCTCTTGCCTGAAAGACGAACCCAAAACACTCAACACTGTTGCCCCAACCAACCTCAAAGACTCTTGGTCCTAAGGTAGAACTGACCACCTCTGATACCACTCTGTCACGACCCGTACCGGTGGGGCCCGTGTCGTGACTCCCCAAGCCCGCCTCCAATATGCCAGGGGCTAGTAACTAGCACCGAGTAGGCATGTCACTAACATGGGAGGCATTGCCTAAGTACTTGTACACACACACATCTCAAAGCCCACAAATGCTGAAATGTAAAACACAAAGGAACAAAAAAAATGCATGAATACAACTAAACCCAACCAACAGAGCACGACGAAAGGTACAGTACTGTAAAAGTGAACTGGGCCAGAATACATGCCCTCCAAAAACAAGAGTCTGAAAAAAAATTGCAAAGTCCAACCCCTAAGCACAAAGGTACTGGGACTGCTACTCGTAGTCGTAGGAACGCCTCGGCCTGTAGGATCTCAGAAAGCTCAGTCCTGTCCTGGTCCTCCCTGGACTCTATCAAAAGGATGCACGTCTGCACAAGACACCAGACGTGCGGGAAAAGCCCGTGCAGGGGCGAGTACAACAATACTCAGCAGAGGACCCTGTAAACCAAAAAGCAGTACACAAAGTAAATTCACAGTTAGCTATGCACAATATATGTTTACATGACATATAAAACAAACCAGATATACTCAAAACCCCAGCCCGTGGTCTAGAGACAAGCCACACAACCGCATACCTCGATAGGGACCTTTTTTGAAGACTCCATGATGCACTCGTTCTGGGATAACACACTCCACGAGTCTTGTAGTTCTGATGACATCTGTCTGAGGAGTGATGTTCGTCGGGAATCGACATGAGATATAGCAACACTCATTGCGGGAGACACAATCCTGAGTGGAAGGGTTATGATAGATCGAATCACTCATTACGGGAGACACACTCCTGAGTGGGAAAGATCTCGATACACGGATGAGGATCACTGCCAGGGCCATGGCGGATACCGCGACTCATCCGGAATTCACCTGATAGGTATAGGATCAACGCCCGGTAAAGTTGGTCACGCCGATACCTGACTCTACCTAGGGTCTTGAATGGATAAATGATCTCGATCTGGGCCTCTCGGATGGATGCCTGACTCTATCAAAGAAAATTCCTGTTGAAGGGATCATAAACCGGTGTGAGGGAAATGATGCCTGACCTTCAGGGGAAAAGAAGAAGGGGCACTGACCCAAAAGAAAGATGTTCAAGGCACGGTGAACCAAGGGACCAAGTCGTTATCCAAAAAGTAAACAGTGTGTAGAAATGACACACGCCGTGTTGTCCGACCCTGGGGGTTGCCCGTGTACAACAGACCGTGTCGTGAGGCTGGTCATGTAGAAAACTTTATACACGGCGTGTAGTACGGAGTACACGCCATGTCTAGGTCACTAGGGCTGGCTCCGTGTACAATGGCCATGTGCCCGTCACGGTCACCAACCCGTGTACTTCAACCCATGAAATATGCACATGGGGTGACCTACGTTGGTGACCTCGCCTGGACGGGTGAGGGAGTACACAGTCGTTTACTCTATCCCGTGTCCGTGTATCCCCGGGATATACGCCGATCTCCTCATAGATGCCTCTGCCGAGCTGTACACGCCATGCCACCTGAAGTTGTGTAGATCATCCCGTGTCCGTGCACCACCCGAAGTACACGTCGATCTTTGAGGAGGGTCCAACATGTCGTGTGAACGGGGTCACACGCCATGTGATCCTTCTCTAACCCCGAAACCCTAGCCGCCACCATCATAACTACACGGCGTGTTCTTCGGAACCACACGCCGTGTATTCTCGAAATTTCCAAGAACGTGGTCCTCCGCCGTCATGCCTCCCGTGGTACTCCGATCACTGATCTGGCCATTCGATCGCCACGAAAACTTCAGGTTTTGGTCGTCCCGACACCACGAAGCTGTTTCCGTCATTTTCGGGACTTCGATCAGCTCCGAAAACATGATTGATCTTCCCGCGCGAAGAACGCTCAAAGAACGCCCTTTCCAATCTGGTCCGATTCGTCGTCCGCCATTGCCACTTCACCTACCCAAGGTAGTTGCGTTGTCGAACCTTCAATTTGGGATTGTTACGTCTCAGAAAGGATGTGAAACGATCCGTTGTTCATCGCCCCGTGAAGAACGCGATGAATGTGCGGGGAAAAAGGAGGAAGTGATCCAAATAAACAAATTGAGGGGTGAACCTCCTCCATCATTCGTCACGACGTTGATCTGCTCCCGTTAATAGGTTTAAACGGAGCATAGATCAACATGAATAAAAAGCCTGGATTTATTTCCCCAAAATCATCCCAAGAAAACCCTCCCACAAGAATGTACGGATCCGCGGATCAACTTGTTCGTGGTTGATCTGTGTTCGTCGTTTAAATTCAAATACGGGGAAATGAAATTCAAAACAACAACCCCTACCTTTTGAAAGGATCGATCGTTGACGAGGGCGTCGTGCTGCTGTTGTCTTCGTGATCCTTCAACGCCGGCGCAACGATCCTTGGTTTCGATCCGTTGTCGTTCGTCGTCGAGAATTGCTCCAACGCCTTGCGAATTCGGCAGAGGTTCTTCTCAAGCATTCCCAACGATTCAACAATTCGTTAACCCAATAAAAAGGGGAACCAGTTTACATTTAATTACGCGGCAGCATTAATGACATTGATTTTTCATTTTGAAGTTATTATGACGCGTCATTAATTTAGGAAACAACTGCACCGTCGCCACACTGGATCAGATGTTCCCTTAAAAGAAAAATATAATAAACTGGTTAATTTAATTTAATTTATTTTACTTAAAATGTCCGAAAAAAAACGTTTTCCCTCGACCCATGCCAGTCGAGGTTAGCCTCATTCGTAGGTAGAGTCATCGTCCCAGACGCAACGGTGCGCTCAGATTTTTTAATCCGGGCATCCGTTTGGAAACTGCCACAACCGCGCACAAGCGCCGACTCACTTAACTAAAAAAGTTTAAACCACCATTCCGGGCTCACTGGACCTCAGAATGATGTTCCTCCTTCACGCCCAGTCTCAAAATATTTCCATATAATATTTAAAAATAATAAACGAAAAAATCTGATACATTACACATCGACCAATCACAGTGAGTGGAAATGAACCAACATAGTACCTACACAATATCATCCTGAAAACTTGTGCTCCTAGGACTATGTTTCTGAATCTAATGGTAAAAAGTATCCAATATCACAAGATCGATGCCTAAAATCTGAGAATATATTTTCCTCAATATAAAGACAATCCCATCCAACTGGTGATAAACATCACCCAAAGTATCTGATCCAAGCCCAACTAAATGAACCATGTCACCTCATCCATATTCCCAACACTATCTCAATCCTCAAATATTCTTTTCATGTTACCATGATACTCATCACATTTAATATAAAAATTTATTTAGTATAAATAAACAACCTTTCCAAATTTTCCAAAGGTTTGAAACCTCTCACCAGGATCATACAATATTTAGTCAGGTGAGAGCATGCCCATAGGGTTTGAGAAACCGTGTCTAGGGAGCCTAAAGGTAAGCACAATTTCTCCCAGGAATCATTATGGTTTATTTAGACCATGGTGCCAAGTCTGCACCTTCTTCAAATTTTGTACTTTCATCCTTTGATGCACCTAAAAACCACTTGAAACCACAAGACACTTTCTAAGAATTAAAAACCATATAAAAATAATTAAGTGGGTCAAATAAACTCTCAAAATTAATTTTCAAAGATCAATATATGTTTTATACGTCTCGCCAGACTCCATATACTTAAACATTTTGAGGAATTTGACCTACTCCAAAAACCCAGGTCATTACAAGGTGAAATAAAAGAAGAAGGATATCATACCATGATGATTGAAAAATTAAATCACGAATAAACTTTATAGATTCTACAAGAAAGGGAGATAAATGGATAGGTTCCTGTGATTGGGCTCCCCTAGGTGGTGTGTTATGAGAGGGTGAGGGAGGAGGGGGTGAGGCATGAAATATTGTAAAAAGAGGAGAGATAAAAAACATAAAACCCATTTTTTAAAATTTTCTAGACACTATGCATGATTTGGATTCACAGTTGGCCAAATAACACATCGACCATGTGCCCCCTAATGGAGGACGCAAAGAACCTTGTTTGGTCAGTTTACATGTTTAAACAAATCATGCACTAAGAAAGTATATTTTCTTTGTCAAACTGCAAACTCATTCATATGGTTTACAAATGGTTTATATTAACCATGTGTCAACCATCCTCCTATAGTGAAATTCTATAATTTTAAAAAATTCAACTTGTTCGACCTGAAATTCAAGGGAAAGATAAAAAATTATTATGTAAATAGAATGTTAATGAATAATAGTGATGGGGTTTCACAATACATCCCACTATAACTCTTTCATCCCATATAAATCCATAGTAGATTTAGTTGGTCAAAATATATAGTAAGACCCAACACACTAAAATTCCACCCAATTTTCCAAACTAAGTAGAACCATGTCCAACACCATGAAAAGTTCCATGATGATAACAAAAATGTGCAACAATCAACTTAATAACCCAAAATTTCTCCCCAATAATCCATAATTACTCAAAACCACTATTAGACACCCTCTATAACCAAAATGAGCATCCACACAAGACTCCAAAATAGATTAATAAAAGATTAAAGAACTAATATACTTTGTTATTATCCCAACCATTATAGGAATCCTCCCAAACACACATCTTTAACTATACCCAATGATCGATACTCAACCTGATGACAAAATGAGTCCAACACCATGAACAAATCTATATTTCAAATCACATTTAGAACTAGGAAATTAAAAATCCTTAGGGTATTCTACAAAATTTAAGAGAGGCTGATACTTAGTCTCTCCATGATAAATATTCTACTAACATGAAAAGATTATAGAACTAATGGACACCCTAAGGTAAAACACCATGACAAAAAAAGCACCGGATAAAGAAGCTTAACTAAAATGATCAATGAATGTTACATCCCTAATTTCAACTGAATCAAACATCTATATCTCTAAAATTATCATCCAAAAATATCTCAAAACCCCAAAAATAGAAAAAATGACAATAGTAAGATAAAGGGTAAGGGACATCCATGGAAAGGCTAATAAAATTTCATGATCCATACACTCAGGATCATATAAGAGAGTGAATATTTTCAAGACAGAGGTCCTCCACCAAAACTAAAAAGTGTAATGTCAACAACCATTTAGATTTAGTCCCTTAAAATCATCCTCATTCTAATGAACTCACTTATTACATCCTCTCATAAGACTAGGGTAGGTGAGGACAGTCCTAATCTTAGGGTTTGATGAAATACTCTATCAAAAAACAAATATCCAATGAATCCTTAGTCATTAACTCAAGAAAATAATCCACTTATTGAATGAAAGAATAAACTATCCAAAATTATTGTGAAATAAAATAATCAAATGTATTAGACTTCCCAACAATAAGAGACACAACTTGAATACATCCTAAACCACCAACTTCTCAAAATAAATTATAAGTTTTCTAAGTGGAAGACCGATCAATAATGTAACAAGAAATTTAAACCTAGATGCACTAGAATTTAACTCACCCAATTGGGTAAAACATATGGAAAATTCAAAACCTAACGAAACACCACCACCCAGAAAGTCAAATACCAAACAAAATTCAATTCTCTATTCAAATATAAAAATAAATATTATAAAAAAACATTCAAAACCTTTACGCAACTATTATGTTTCCCCCATTTATAAGAAAAAGATGGAACTTAAAATCCTATTTCTCAATTAGAAAACCAAATGAAAATAATTTCAATTTTATTTTATCAAGTTCCTTTAAATATTTCAAATTTCAACTCAAACTATTTAGAAAATAATTATTACATAAAACCATAAGCCAAAGCATTTTTGATTTTTTTTTTGAAATTTGAAATTTAAATTTGTCCCTATATGTCATGAAAATTCAAAAAATAATTTGTAAACTTAGTTATAAATCCAAAAATTAACCTTTTGATTTAATTTGAAAATTATATTTAATTTATCATAGAATGTTCCTTTATTAATTTCAAATATCACTTAAAATAATGTTTTAATTTCATAATTTTTTTTGAAAACCAATTTTGAAATCAAAATTTCTTGAGTAATTTAAAATAATTTTAGAAATACTCACTCATTAGTTTCAAATAAAAATTTATCTTTTAAACACAAACCTTTAAATATTATTTTGAAACATTTTAATTCCTAGAATTCCAACACATCACATTGATATCAACTTCATAGTTTATAACCCATTTATCGAACCATAATTTTTATTTTATTTTTACAACAAACACATACCAACCCAAAAACTTATAAACAACATCAAACAACACAAAAATATTCTTCATTAAGGAGTAGTGATTTTTCCTAACTTGGCCACATGATTTAGAAAATCATTTTCTAATTTAAACCACTACAGGAAGTTATAATGAACAATTTTCTGAAGCTCTACGTGGATTTGTATTTCATATGATCTCACTATGTGATGTCATTTGACCCTATTTTCATCCATCAAAACATTGAAATAATTTAGAAATTTTATACATCATCAATACAATACAAAAAAAATAATAAATATCCAAATGATAGAAAACCTAACCTCTCATGGGATGTCATGGTTCATAATGATTAAGTGATTAAGAAACTCTTCCCGCTCATTTCACCCAAGTCCCTAAAGTCCTACCTCAACATATAAGACAAAAAATGGGTGACTCTAGAACATAGGCCTTCAAAATAACATAGGATATGATACCATTTTTTCCACAAACAAACACCCAGCCAGCCCATGACATACCCAAGGGGCATCCCCGATCACCATGGGCTAACAACTAGTGTTATTGGAATCAAATTCAATCAAGGTGGATGATCTTTCCTATAAAATAAATTAAAATATATTATATTATAAAAAAAATTTGTATTACCCATCCATAAGTCTTATACCCATTCCAAATCAAATAAGTGAAAAAAACATGACATAAAAGAAATTTAAATAAAAAATCACTCCAATAATCCCTATGATTCCACCATAGTATCATCCCCTTTATGTTATAATTTAAAACTCCAAATATATAGTGTTACATGAATAATATAATTGAAATCAAGAAAGTCCTATTTGGATGAAATTACTAAAAACACTAAAATAATACTAACATACCCGACTATGATATAATATGAATCCTAATTTCACTCTCAATCTAAAATTTAGATCCCTATCTGAGAGTCAGAACTGAAACCTGATATTGGAAAATTGACATTAGTGAGTATAATAATGTCTAGTAGGCCACCAAACTCATTTCTATATGGTTACCCTTTAATAAAATATAAATTTTAGAGGTAGTTTGATTATATTAATAGAAAATAGAATTTTATGTTTATAATAAAATCTAATATCACATCATCAACATTTATAAAATTAATTTTATTTATGTTTAAATAAAATCCATTACTTATAAATACTTTATCATCCAATGATACTACTACTGAAAATCCTTATTTGAAACAGACAATATAGTTTACTATGTTATTTTAATTTTTTTGAAGGAATGGTGATTTTGAAAATTTGAGGATGAAAATAAGGATTCAAACGAAAGTAATCCAAATCAATGCAGCATAGGAACCCCTAGGGTGTCAATGTTCATGTCTAACCTTATAATCCTTACTCATAGTTATTCTATCCCACAAAAATATTTCCATGCATGATCTATTGAGGAGGATGAATAAAAAATCTCAATGATAACCAATCCATTTCATCACGTTGTTTAGTTTGTGTTGTATCATATTCCAAAATCTAGGTGGGGTGATCTTTTAAACTCATACATTACCTAGTCTTCCCACCTAGATAAATTGGGTTACAATGTGATATACCATTTCAAATAGATCAATTCCCCTCTTCCAAAACATTTCACATGCACAACATTCTACTTTTTATACATTATAAATCCAATATAAAAAGGAAAACCATTTATAGAAATACTAGTCAGAAATACGTAATAAACTTCAGAAATTCATCGAGAATATTTCTTGAAAAATTGTTTTGAGTACAAAATTTAAATTCTTAATGTATCACTTTTTTATGACCATGTTCAAATACACAAAATTATTGGTCTCTAATTACAAAAATTTAAATATTTTGATGTGAATTTGTACACACCCACACATATGTATATTTATATGCATACCCATGTATATGTTTATAGTCACAAAATTTGTCAATGTAATTTGAAAAGATTTAATTTTTATTCAAAAAAAAATATTTTAGCACATTATCAATACTTGGAATTTATGTATTACTTGAAATTCCAAGTAAAAAATTTGATCTGAATGATAATTCTCACTGAATGACCAAAAAACCCCTTTAAAATAACATGTTTCATTTATAAGGGATAATTAGTGAATTTATAAAACACATGTCTTGTACAATTTATTAAAACAAATGATTACCATATTTTTAATTTGAATAAAATTCATTACATTGAAATAAGAATCAAGTAAAACATAAATTTCATTCCTAATAATGATAAATTATATTTAATACTATCATTTGAAAATGAAAATGTAAATTTAAAACCAAATCAATCAATGGTTCTGAAATTATAGAGCTGGGAATGGGGAGAACCAACTTGGAACATGCGCATCTGAAGAAAACCCTTCAAAAATGGAGAGGGGAATACCCCATGGAGAAGCTTTATTCTCTATTGAACAAGATCACATAAAATTTAAATCCAAATCCACCTATGGTTATTTCTAGTGGAATTCATTGTGTGTAAGGGAGAAGATAATAATAAGAAACAAGAAATAGAGGGAAAATAGAATATAGTGGGTGTCATACATTGAATATTTGAACAAAAATCTTGAATAATCTCTACAGATTCACCAATATGGGGATACAAATAGAGTTAAATATACGAATGGACTCCCCTAGGTCATGTGCAATGATAAAGATAGAGGGGGGGGGGGGCATAAATTTGGGTAAAAAGAGGAGAGGAAAAATACTATAAACCATTTTTTTTAATTTTTTTAGACAATACACATGGTTTTGATGCACGATTGAAAACAAAATGTGTTAAACATGTGCCCTCTCTATTGGAGGACCTGGTGCACCCCACATGGGAAGTATTCAATATAAGAAAAACCATGTTCCAATCATGTGTTTTGGATATTTAAAATTATGTCTACATTTACCTAGTTTATACTAACCATGTACCAATCGTGTGTCTATACAAAAATTCAATAAATTCATATATTTATACAAGTTCAACCCAGAATTCAATTAAAGGGTCATATTTTTAAATAAATAATATTATAATGAAAAATAGGCCTGGTTAGTGATATAGAATAATATAATGCCATTAGAAAATTTCTTTTTAAAACCAGAATAAGTAACCTATTGTTTTGATAACCAAAAATTAATTCTCAATATAATAGTGATAAATATTTATTATTAAAACCAATAAAAAGTAAAGAAAATGATTCATCAATTTACATGGTTATAAAAGTGGGAAAATGGGTTTATTAAAAAAAATTCTACAATGAGATTCCTTTCACTCTTTTGTATAGAAATTCAAAAATATCCAATACTAAAACCTTACAAAAATAATTTTATTTTTTTAAAGGATTTAAAAGGAAATATAAAATCCAATTAAATAATAATTTAATTATAGATAAGAACATCATTGAAACATTATGGAGGAAAGGTGTTTAGAAAGATATTTCCAAACATGTAAAGTAAATGTTTAATACGAAACCCCTTACCTAAATTCTGGAATCACCTCATACATCTTATAACCTTTTGTATAATACAATTATAGAAATTATTTACATTTTTAATAAAAATTATAATGTTCTATTCATTTTTATTATTCGTTTAATATTATTTATTATCACATTTTATTCCTTTACTAAATTGTTGTTATTCATGTCATTCGTTCTTAGATCATTTATTTTATAATGTATAAAATACATTCAATTTTTTTAAAATTATAAAAATTGATTGCCCTATGGTTATATAATATATATATATTTCAAGGTATTATTGTGTGGATTTAGCACTTTTATTGGCCAAGATGTGTAAGGGATTTTTGATGAAATATTTCGTCACTTCTAGTTCCACGACATGGAAGAAAATATTCAACAGAATAAGGTATGATAGTTTTTAATGGAAGTCAGATGTTTGAGAATATATAATGAAAAAATAAGTTTACAAATGCAGTTTTCCTAGATAGAGACTGGATTTGATGGTCAAGGCTCGATCCTTGGTTGTTGAGACGACCCCTCTCCTTATGCAGTGGGGGATATCCTCATCTTTGAGGTTTCCTATGAAAGTCAGGAGTGTTATTCCCAGGGGTCAAATAATATCCCCTAAAGGTAAATGGGATAATTGGATCCCACACTCTCATGGTGTAAAACTATATATTGATAGTTCATGCATTAATGTTCATATGTAGGGAGGATGAGTTGTTCACAACTGGGTCATTTTATTCATCTTCACTTTCAACATTTTCATTGGACAATGATATTCCCTAATGGAAGAATCCTATTACATGATCAAGGGGTTGGATTTTTACCTTTCATAGGTTATTATAATTTATTATGTTAAAATAGATTCCTCTATTATCTATAGGTCCATCTAAGAGGAAATCATAACCCCTTGGACTATCACCTATTTAATTAGTAAATGAATAGGTTTTCTCAATAGTTACATGGATCTTACTAACACATGGAAGGAGGGAGATCTATATTCTAACATCATATACTCCTGATGCACTCAAGATAACCCATTTATCATCCTTACTAACACAAAATCCATTCCAATGGAATGTGTTAATCTTATTAGAGTTGATGCCCTGGGGCTCCATTATTTCAATCCCCCTTGACATATTTGGGTCCTGACCCATTTTAAATATAATTTATTATCATTGGATGGAAATAAAAGAATTTTGTATATATCATTCCATAAAAAATTATTTAAATAGGTTAGTAAATAGGTACTTTTATAATAATTTTCATTGATAATATTGTTTTTCTATAGATCTATATTTTTTTTAATAATAAATAGAAGAGGTATAAGGAACTCACATGAAACAAAAATAGAAAGGTCCACCCTCAAATAATGGTAGTATAACATAGTGAAGATCAATATCATCATCTCTAACAAGATTTATCCCCTCACAAAGAAAGGACCCAATAACCATGAAATAATAAATCTCCTCACATTGAGTTGCCTTCAAAGAAAGAAAATTAGTAATTGCATTTCCTACATGTGATGTGTGCAGGATATCTATGTGGTTTCTCATGAGACCCTTAAATATTTGAATAGTATAAGAGATAGACCCAGAGTGATAATAATTCAATGGATAGAATTGAAAATAGTCAATGAGTCATTATCCATTACTACAAGGTGAACATTTCTATGATTTCATAAATAGAGACTAATAAACAATTCATGGGTATTAACATGTAGTTATTCACCTCCCATAAGGTAAGAAGTAAAATCCAAAATGACCAATCACCACAGGTACTGTATCACCCCTCCCCCCCCCCCCCCCCCGCATAACCCCAAGGTGGCACGATCCATCAGTTTTATTTTTTGGTCCAAAATTATGGGGATGCCATCAGACCCAATTACCCCACCTTGAACTAGAAACCTAGCTGGGGTTGGGAAAGGTGGCATGAAGAGTTAAAATGAATGGAGTTGTATCCCAATCATTTTCATGCCTTATTATATAATTTAAGGTGATTTTTTTTTGAAAACAATTCTTGTAAACATACCAGTGAATCCTTTCGGCCACACGTCATTCTTCATTTTCCAAATGCACGAACAACCCACAATGATAATGATGGCCCTTTTATTTTTCTCTTTTCCAAGAGTGAACACACCAAAAAACCATAGGTTGGGGAAGGATTGGATTGAATTCTCTTGGGAATATAGGCTTATTAAACCATCGGATGAACTCCACAAAAAATTTTCCCAATCACTTTGGAAAAATAGTTGGTCAGTAGATTCAATATATAGTTCCTTGAATCACTAGAATCTCAAAGTGAGGATAAATCCTAGACATTTGATATAATCTTTTATGGGCTATGAATTGTTCCTAATATGAAAAATTGTGAAGTAAAACATAGTAGGAATCTATTTTCACCAGGTAAACTCACCCAATCTTCATGATAATTGGAATCAATCGTTGATCTATGTAACTATTTATTTGAAACAAATACCAAAGAAGATCCCATTAAGAGACACTTGTCCATGTCAGAGTTTAGCTCAATGATTTCAAATAATAACCTATAGTTTTTTTATGAGAATATTATGGATTATTTTTGAGTATTCAATTGCCTATCTGAAAGTGATTATTGATGTGGGACACCTAGGAAAACCTTGTTTAGTCCATACCCAATTTTCTACAAAAATTTGTTTCCCCCTTTTCCCAAAATCTACTCGGTATGTTATTATAAATAAGGAAGATATAGATATATCATGAGTTGAATAGAAAATGGTTTAACTCTTTTCATTTCCATATCAGTACCATACTTATTTTTAATGTTCCTTACTGAGAGAATCTTCCCCTCAATTACCTCCCAAGACAACTTAGCATGAAATCCCCACATTATCCATGAGACACTCTTGATGTTTATTTTTCCATACAAATGTGTTTTATTCAACCTTATATAGGCGGCCTAGTGATGTTTTCCATCCATCTGAGCATCCCATAAGAAGGAAAACATTAATCTCTCAATGTTGGAGATATAATTTATTAGAATATAGAGGTTATAATGGATTTTCATGGGGATGAAAGAGATAAAACTATTTACCATGGTAATTCTTCCTCCAAAATATAGGAACCTATTGTTCTAGTTTAAAATATTCCTAGTGATCCTATACGTAACCTTATCAATGTGGTGAATTCTATTTTTTTGGGGAAACCCACACACCTATATAATCAAAAATAAAAATATCCCATTATAAAGGTATATAATACTCTCCAATGCTTTGAACCATCCATCCAAAAAAAATTCTCTATGTAGAAGTTTCTATTATGCGGATTCAATAGTTTACCACTCCCTTTAAAATATTACTCACTAACCTCATTGATCCCATGAACTGACCTTTTACTACCATTGAAAAATATAATTATATCATCTGCAAACCTCAGGTGAGAGATTCCACAGATAATGATCCTATTATGATATAGTAAAATGGTACTTCAAAGTATTCATTGGTCAATGTATCTGCTGAGCACATCTTGGGAAAGAATAAACAATGTTGGTGAAAATGGGTCACCATGTCCTAGGTCCAATATTTTCCTAAAGAAATCATATTCTTTTCCCATGAATGATGTTGATATCCATGAGGAGATAATGATATGAAACAATAGTCCAATTACCTAGGAATATAATACTATGCATGATAGGATATTTATAATGATGTTCCATTCTATCATCTCATAAACTTTGCTCATGTTTAACTTAATTTCAATATTGGACCCAATAGTATTTTTATTAATATCAGTGATCACCTCTTGGGCCAGGCCAATAAAACATTGGGTCATTTGGCATTAAATAAACCTATATTGTTATTCAGAAATATATCTTGGAAGTCTTAAAACTATTCTATTGTTAATGATGCATACCAACAACTTATATGGGATTCTATATATATATATATATATCAATACTAATTGATAGAGTGTGGGTCTTTCACATTTAGTACCAGGATAATCTTTGTTTAACATGAAATTCATTTAAGATTTCCCCCAATCAAATAGTCTTTCACTACAAGGACCATGTCTTTCTTTAGTACATCCAAAGAGTTTATATAAAAGAGGTATAGAAACCATCTAATCTAGGTGACATTTCAGGATTAAGGGTCCACACTACATCATGAGTCTTCCTCACATCAGGGACATCCCTCAAGTGATTATTTTTAGAATATGTTACTATGTTAAGAATTTCATCAAAAAGCACTACAGTATCCCTTGGGTAGCCTCCTTTATTGTGAGGGTAGGGTACAACTAGAAGATTTTTGAAGTCCTTGTTGTCCATTTCTCCCACTACATCATGGTCTTCTATGTGAGATCTATCCTCCATGAGTAAATTGGGTATCTTGAAACAATGTTTTTATTCGATACAAGAATTGAAAAAACTAATGTCATGATCTCTTTATAGAATTCATCTAACGTTAGAACATTCATGAGCCAAACATTACTATTGAAAAATCATATCATCAATGATATTATTCCTCTTCCTCAGATTTTAGAATAAATATTCATTCCAACCATTATCTAGACTAGCCTAAAGCTGTTCAATTTCATTTTTGGTCACCTCCAAATCCTGAATTTATGGGGAAATATTTGTAATCCATGATTGAAGGTCATCCCTTAAAATGTCTAAGTTTGTTGTGAAGATCCATCCATGATTGTCTAGGGGAAGACATTATCTATGAATTCTTAACTACATCATAAAATCCCTCATCCTCCACAAAAAAGGTGAAATGGAATCCATCACCTATACTATTTCTGGGGTCCAATCCAATAAGTAAAGGTATGTGATTTGATATGATATGATCCAGGTGAGAGACCATAATATCTAGAAATAAAGAAATGGTTTGTCTGTTCTCTAGGAACTGGTCGAGACAAATCCATGTTTTATTTCCTATTTTCTGGTTATTTTAAAAAGTTAATCGATCACTTATAAACCCACACCCACTATCTCGTTGTAGGAAATAAATGATACAATGTAATTTATAGATTTTCTGAGGGAAACCCATCCTTTATTATTTTCCTCTATGTTCATTATAATGTTTAAGTCTCCACTGATGAGCCACATATTATATTCCATGTTAAATGGTTTGAGGTCACTTCATAGAGGGTCCCACACCTAAGAATCAAATTTGGAATATAAAAAATATAAGAAAATATAGTGAACCATTATAGTGATTTTAGTGGTCATGAACTGATTAGTAGAAGAAATATGGTCTACTAGGATATTATCCTTCCAAAGTATCCATCTATGAATGTTTTGGGGGATCAAAAGCAAGAAATTGTGCACCATTATTCTATGTGAAAAATCCATGAGCAAAGAAGATTTTTTTTTCATCTCCAAAAACTATAACCAATGAAGTATAATTGTTTGATGTTAATTAGATTGGAAATATATTTTGACCTGAGATCCCAAACCATGATGCCACACCCAGTTTTTCTAGTTATGGAATATGCTTTGGTTTAGTGGAATTTACAGTCTTTTTCTTGAGTTCTGGGTGTAATGGGTATTGAGTTTTGAAGTGTCTCCTAGTCTGGGGTTTTCCCCATGGTTGATCCTTGGATTTATTATGAGTTTTTGGATAAAGATAATAAGTTTTTCCTTGGTTTACCTTGGCATACAAGTACCATATAGTTATTGCTAACCATGCATCTAGTCGATCAAATTGTGCGTCATGTTACAGAACCTATCGTAATGCACCACATGACGGTGTGGTGGGATCTAGTTACCTGTATATAAGTCTATTCATAGATGGTGGTTGTCTCATGGCTACCACACTGTTTTTCAAACCGTGAAGACTAACCATGCAACTTTCATAGTTTTTAATTTTTGGGGTTTTCCAATTATACTACTTTTGAGATTTTGTCCCAAAAGCTCCCATTTTATCTCAATTAGTTTGGTCATCCCTAAGGGACCTCTACCCTCTTCATTAAGCCTCCCAACTCATTCTAGGGTGATTAAAATGGGAAAAATTAAAGGGTTTGGTTCGATCTCTAAAGGAAATCATCTCCTTTCATCTCCCTCTCCCTATTCTTTTCTCTTGTTCTTGAGTTCCTTTTCTCCCATGGTTATGTTAACCTAGGTTTTTGTTATAACTTCGATTTTTTGGGGATTTTTCTTGTTAAGGGTTCCTCTATATAGATCTAGGGTCGAGGTACTCTTATGGAGTCGTTTTTGTGGTGCGTTGTTATTGTTCCATGGATATGAGGAAGGATTTACCGTGAACTTTATTTTATATTTATGAAAAATTTGTTTCATGATTTTAACACCTTCCATGACTAATAAATAATGTTATTTCACCCTTAGTTTAAATGTTTAATGTGAAAATGGTAGTTTTAAGTCTTGTTTTGTGATAATTAGGTTTGTTTGTTATGTTTCACACACCAAGTGGTCAATGAAATGCTCAGTTTTATTTTATAAGTAATTTGTGGTATGTAAAGTATATTTTATCATTGATAACAAATATATAGCTTGTGGAATAATGAAATTGGGTTTCTTGAAAGAGTTTTAATGGGTTAAAGTTAAAGAATATGTGTATTAGTCTTTCTAAATCGGTTTGTTATGTGATAATGAATTATGGTCTAGTTGGAATTATCATTAAAATGGTTTTGGATGTGAATGTGTGCTGTCAATTTTTTAAGGAATTTTTTAAATGATTTTTTTATGGAAGATGGTATGTTTTTCACCTCTTTTTGAAATATGGATTGGGTGTTTGATAAGTGTTCATTTTTTTGAAATACTTAAAGGTCTATTTGGGAACCTTGTGAAATTAATGAAAGTGTTTATTATGAAAACCACCATTGGTTGTTTCTCATGAATTTTATCAAATAATATACTATATTTCCTCACTTTGTAATCCTTAGGATCTATTATCAGTGTTCATCAGTTGGAACCCTTTGTGTTCTATTTATTTTAATACCTGAGATTAATCCTTTTGGAGAGTCTGGGTGAGGCATGTTGTGAATTGGTATTATATATATGTTGTGATTGGATACTCAAATAACATCATTTGGATCACCCCCATTATATATGTGAGACATAGGAACCTAGAATATTGAGATAATTGTCTGAGAATGATTGTTGCACTGGTTGGTCACATACTGACCAATGTCCCATAGTAGGTGAATGTAATAGGTTTATTACTATGGGAGTTTACATCAGTCTCTGTTGAGAAAGGGTGGCATAACCTATTGAACATTTTGATTTCATTGTGTGTGGCATGCTACTGGGGATGAAGTACCATGTATGATGTCTTCTAGATTATTCTTGACCTCCTAGGTTGTCCTAGGTCTATTATACTTTTGATGCTTAAAATCATAATTAGGATACATGTATGTCTATTTGCGTTTCCCATGATATGTGACTACTCAGGTACTCTGGTGTGGTTTTTTTCATGGAAAGTGATGTTTTTGATTATCAAAGCTATTATGAAATAAAATGTTCTCGAATAAAATAGAGTTTTCAAACTCTCTTTTTCCGGTTGAAAAAGAAATCATTACTTTCCCCTATAAAATAATGTAGTAAAACAAATAGATAGAACATGGATTTGTAAATGAATAAGGGTAGTGAATTATAATTTGTTTTTAAGTACCACTTGTTGAAATGCATACTTTGATATATTGTATTTCAAACATGAAAATTTATGTTTCTTTTATTTTAAAGGAATTACATTGGTAAAATAGATAATCACGGAAACCTACTGAGTTTTAGTACTTACACATATAGTTATATTATATATTTATCCCTTGTACAGGTTCATCTGAGTTCAATCACCCTGGGTGGTAGTTGATCATTTTGTTGGAGAGTGACCCAGAGGGTCACATGGAGATAGTGGTTGTCTAGTTTGGTTTTTCTTGTTGTGTAGTTTATTGTACCTTTTAGTTCCTTGTATAAATAATATCGGATTGGTTTAATTTATATATGTTGGAATTCCTATGCATCTTGTTTCTCTTTAGTTTCTGTTTATTTATTGGGAGAAATTATTTCCTCTTTTTACTCTGTTGATACAAGACCCTTGTTTCCATCCCATGGGGATCAGGAACGCCCTTCGGGCCATTCCATAGATTAGCCCGGGTGACCAGTTTATGTTTGACCTAGGCTAGTTTGTTAAAAAATAGTATTTGATCTAGGATGGCTCTTTTGAGGAGATTATTTTTCAGATCATCCTTTATTACCTAGGGATTTCATGGTAGATAGGGTAGGATTTTTGGGACATGATGGGTAGGTGCGGGAAGAACATCGTGATCAATTTCTGTTTCTAATCTTGGGGTTTGCATGGGATGTCCAGTTTTGTTCAATTATGGGTCTCTATAGATTTTTTAGAAATCGGGATACGAAAAGGTGAGTTGGGCCAATAATCTTCTTGAGATCATAGGGAATGATAAGCCATGTGGACCCGGGGGGTGACCTAGAAGGCTCTCTGTGTTAGAGGTGTGTTTATCATTTGGTCGCTAACCACATGGTCAAACAACCCTCCGATACTAGTACCCCTTGTGAGTATCTTTTGGGTATTCTCTTTAAAATATGAAAATTGGATGAAGAACCCATGTATTGGAGTTGTGAAAAAGGGGTTTTAATGAAATGGTTTGATATTGGAAATTGAGGAGATGTGATTTTCAGAATATAACTTGTGAAAGACCACGAAAAAAATGGATTTTTATAAAGTGACCTTTTTGGAGTGGAATTGAAATGATTTAGTGAATATATAATTTTATAATCAAAGATTGGTGTCTTTGAAAAAATGGTTATTTGGAGCGGGTATGTTTGACTTGAAATTTTCTTTGAATGGAAAAGGAATGGGTTTTTAACCAAATGATTATTGATGAAATGGGATTATTGAATTTGTAGGAATGTTTTAAATGGAATAAAGAGTATTTTTAAAGAATTATGAGGGATTTTATTTTAATAATGGGAAGATGGTTCATTGTGTGAAATTTTTAAAATTATTTTTTTGACTTGTTGGGGAGTGGTAGGATTTTGATTTTAAAATGTGGTGATTGTTTTGTTTTTGGAAAATGAAGTTTCTTTGTTTCATCCATTGGCATGTTCATGGGTGATCACATGCATAGTGGTGTGTGGATGAGTTCCCAATATGGCATAATGAAGGGATTACTGAGGTGAAGAGAAATATGCATGTGAGTGGGGCTTGATGAAACAATAATGGTGAGTGTTAAAAACCACCATTATTCATATTGAAATAAAAAAAGGAGAAGTATGTTGTTAATAATGATTTTTTCTTATGTTTAAAGTTGTTCACTTATGCAGTGTTCGTTCTGGAGGATTTTTATGTGAGTTGGACTTGATGTTGTTCTTGGATTTTCTTTATTCAACGATTGTCCCCATGAAGCTTCTATGGGTTATTTTAGTGTAGTTAAATGTGATTCCCTATTTGTGGAACTTTGGGTTGATCAACCAAATGATTTTGTGTTCGAGTTCTAGAAACTAGATCCACCTCTCCATTATGGTCAAGTGGATCCTCTCGTAGTGGAATAGTGGAAGAAAAAGATCGAACAGAACTTTAGCCTCATTGATTTTCCCTAGTAATTGAAGGTCAAATTTTAAACCTTCATTCTAGAAGGTTCATCGTGGAATTCGTATAAGTTTGTTTCTCAGAACAAGTCTCATGAATATCTTACTTGGGAGTTCTTCTTGTCTTCATTCGTTTGTGAATATTCCTATGAGAAAGAAAGGGTGAAAAATGGAATGGAGATGCGTTGATTGAAATTGGGTGATGGATAAGTGTTAGAGTATTTCCATTAGTTTATATATCTAGTTACGTACATTTTCGAATATGTTGTGAGTGATTCTATTAAGGATCAACGTTTTGAGATTGGAATTCTTTCTGATCTGTAGATGAATTTGTTGGGTTTGACATGACTACTTTTATTAATTTGGTGTGGAAAGATTTTCATATTTATGACATGGTTGAAAAGTTATTGAGGTAGTACTCCCTCCTTCAATACCTCAGAGCATTGGGGAATGTCCTAGTAAGGAGATGAGAAAGAATTTGGAAGTTGATGGAGCGAGGCGTGGAATCAAAAGGCCCTGTGATCTTTCATCCACCCCTTCTGGGCATGAAGTATGTATATGATATCAGTTTGGAAAGCTGGGTCATAAGAGGTCGTCATGTTCAAGTGATCCCAATCCACTCTATGCCTATGGACACTTTGGTCAATTTATGCCCCTCTATAGGGGCATTTCTAGAAAGCACTATGGATAATATCCTCAAAAGTGATATAATAGTGGGTTTTTGTTTCATGTTTCTTTTTTAAGTGTCCTTATAGTGTTTGGTTTCTTTATTATGGATTTTTCCCGTGGTATCTTGATTATTGAAATGTAAGGGATATCGTGGGTCTTTTGGTGAACTATTGTTTGAAATAAATTTTTTTTCCATTATATTAATTCTTGTTTCTCTTCTTTCAAAGAAAGTAACACATGCTCCTTGTTGTGGTAATTAAAGACTAACTGTGATGTAGGAGATGCTTCAACCATCAGAGCTCCAACCATAGGTCTCAGAGTGAGGGTAACACATAGTCATGAATTCCTAAAGCATGAGAAGTTTAGTTAAGCTCATAACTCCATCGTTGTAATGAAGTAGTTACTATTATTATCTATCTGTGGATCTCTAATGTGAATCAGGCCTGGTATTAGTTTTTATCTATAGAGTGTTGGGTAGTTGTCAGCTGTGGTTTTAGGGGTCCAATTATTGGGCCCCTTTCCTCCCTACCATATTTGGTGGTGGGTTTTTGGACTGTGAAAAAGGTATTGGAACTATTTCTATACTCTCTATTCAGGAGTGGGGAGTTTAAATGATTTTGATGTGTTTTTATTATCCTAGGTTGATAGGCTGGTGTGAGGAAGTTCTTGTTGTCCTATGTGGGATAAGCTCGATTCTGGTTCAAATTAAATTTTTATTAGGTTATTCTGAAGTGGTTCTTAATGACGGGATATCTAATTTTGTTATCATTGAGTTTTCTTATAAAAATTACTAGGTGTTAGATAATTTATAATAGTGGAGAGTCCATTGGGATCTCCCCTCTACTGCTGATCTATTTTAGATGGTTTGATCTTTCCCTCTATTCTTAAGAGGTGGTTTTGGAGTGTTGTTTCATTTTGGGATATGGGAATGAGTTCTGTTAGTGGGAGGTGAAATGTTCATGACTTAAAGAGGTTGGATCATGTTGATATGGAATACCTAGACATTGATAAAATAGATGGAATGTGCCTTGGATTTCTTGTGGCGGAAAGTGTTAATGGTGGGGATAATTGTCACACACAATTTTCCTACTTATGAATTATGCTCTGGCTTTGTGGAATTATATGTCTTTTTCTTCGGTCTTGGGTGTGATTGGTGTTGAGTTTATAAGTTTCTCCTTGTATAATTTTTTCCCCATGGTTGATCCTTGGTTTAGTATAAATTGTTTGATGAATTATAAGATGTCTGACCTTATCTGACACAAAGGCACGTTTACCTAATAGTTAGTACTAAATGTGCAACTAGACCAGGAAACTATGAGACAGGTTACAGAGCCTTCCACGAAGCCACCACACAGCTGTGATGTCGGTTCTAGGTACCTTAGTGGATGTCCATTTGTGGAGAATGGCTATCTCATGATTTTTTCAACTATGCAATCTAACCATGCGACTTGCCATGTTTTTAATTTTTAGGGTTTTCCGATTACACCCCTTCTATGATTTTAAAACAAAACACTCCCTTTATCAACCAATTAGTTTTTTGGCCCTAGGGGAACTCTATCCTCTTCTTCAGGCATCCCATCTCCTTCTTAGGTGATTTTAAGGGGAAATAATCAAGGGTTTGGTTTGATATCTCAAGGGAACCATCTCCTCTCATATCCTTCTCCCTCTTTATCTCTCTTATTCTTGAGTTCCTTTTCTTATATGGTAATTTTGACCTTGGGTTTTGTTTTCCCTTCTACTGTTACAGATTGTTCTCAATAAGGGTTCCTATTGGTAGATCTAGGGTCATAGAAACTATGAGAAGTGGTTCTGGTGGTGTGTTGGCATTGCACCATGTATTTGGGGTCAGATTTCCCAAACACTAGAATTTTAAATTAAAGAAACTTTATTTTTAGGATTTTATCACCTTATATTGATAATAAATAGTGTTATATGGCCCTTGGATTTAATTTTTTAGGTGAAAATGGTTGTTTTATGCCTTTTTTTGATATAATGAGTCTGGTTTATTAAGTAGCGCACACCAACTGTTCGATGAAATGTCCAGTTGGATTTTACAAGTAATTTGGGGCATGAAAAGTATGGTTTAATCTTATTAAAAAATATTTAGCAAGCTGAATAATGAATTTGGGTTTCACAAAAGAGTTTTTAATGATTTTATTTTAAATAAATTGTGTATTTTACTTTTGAAATTAGTTTGTTATGTGATGATCAATTGTGGGCCGATTGGAATATTTTTCGTAGAAAATGGGTTTGGATCTAAAAGTGTTATGGAAATGCATTAAGGAAATTATATAAATGACATTACTATGAAAATGGGTATGTTTTCCACCTATTTTTGAAAGATTTATTGTATGTTTAATAAATGCATATTTTTTTTAAATTCTAAATGGCCCATTTGGAAACCTTGTGAAATAATGATTGCCTTTATTATTAAGACCTCCGAGGGGAGTTTATTATGCCTTGTATCGAATAATGGTTGGGATTTACTTGCTGTGGAATCATTGGGATCCATTATTAGGGTTCCTCAATTAGAACCCTTGGTGTTTAATTTATTTTAAGGCATGAGATTATTCCTTGGTGAGACTTAGGGCTAGGCCTCTTGTGAATTATTATTATATATATGTTGTGATTGTATTCCCATCTGGTATCGGTCAGCTCACCCATATTATATTGGCAAGAAATAGGAATATAAAAATATTCAGAGAATTTTCTGAGAATTAATGTACACTATTAGGTCACATACTGACAAATGGACCATAGTAGGTTGACATACTGGGTTTATTTCTATGAGATTTTCCCTTAGTATGTCCTGGGAAAGTGTGTCTGAGAATATTGAGTATTTTGATTTCATCACGCATGGCATGCTACCAAGGATGTGGTATCATGTATGGTGTATTCTAGATTATTCATGATCTCCTGGGTTCTCCTATGTCTATTAGACTTTATATTCTTTCAATGATGATTTGGATACTTGTATGTAAATTTAAATTACCCCTGATATGTGACCACTCTGGTACTTTGGTGTGGTGTTTTTATTGGAAAGTTATTTCCTGGTTCCCAAAGTTGTTATGATTTGTTTTCAAAATTAGAAGAATTTTAAAAATATCTTATGCCAGTTGAAAATGAAATAATCACTTTCACATTGAAAATGACTTGGTAACACTAAAATATTGAACCTGTCTTTGAAAATGAATAAGGTAAATGAACTGTACTTTATTTTTAAGTAAAACTTATTGAAAATCAAACTTTGATATATTGTATTTCAAACAAAAAATTGTTGTTTCTTTTTATTTTAAAGGAAGTACATTGGTAAAATAGATAATTGGTCTAACATAATGAGTTTTAATACTCACCCCTATAGTTATTTTCTATTTTTATCCCTTTTTCAGTTTCAACTAAGTTTGGTCATCTTCGATGACAGTAGATCATTATGTTGGAGAGTGACCCACAAGGTCACATGGAGATAGTGGTCGTCTAGTTGGGTATGTATTATTGTGATGTTTATTGTACCTTTCAATTTATTATATAACTAATGTTGTATGAGTTCCATTTATATATATTTGTATGCCTATAAATATTTATTCTGTTTAGTTTCTATTTACTTTTGGGTGAAAGTTTTCCCTCTTTGTACTATGTTGATTCCCGCCAGTAGTAGTCAACCCGTGGGCATCATGAATGATTTTCAGGCCATTCCACAGATCAGATCAGGTGACCGGATCCAGGTTGACCTGGGTTGGTTTGTGACATACGAGGATTCAAAATAAGCAATGATATCTTCCCAAACCATGCCATTTGGATTTGGACCTAGATGAATGATCATACAAAACCTAAGACGACGATTGATCCACTTTTTATTTGGATTGTGATCTGGAGTAGAATTCATAGTGCAATGGGGAAGACAATGCTGGATATGCCACAAAATCATTAGGATGTGACTCCTTTGACATATCGAGATGGGACGTCGAGGGTGAGAAATATGACAAGCTTGAAAAGGAGTATATGACTACTAGAGAAAGTGGTGGGGCCTTCAGTTGATTCCCATTTTCTAGAAAATTCAATGAAACTTCATAAATTTTAATATGAGGGACCTCAAGAGGTATATGTGATAATAACCTGTTATAGTAGAGAGAGGGGAGTAGTGTTGAACTGAAAGGGCCTGGGTCCCATGAATGAGAAAAGGATATGGGTTGGGGGCCCACCTATAGGGAACCAACGCTAAGCATTGAGGGTCTGAATCATTATGATGTTTGGAATCCTAAGAAAGATACACTGAAGACTCTATTAATAGAAAAGATAGTAGAACCTCCTTACCTAAAGAATGACCCCTTGTATTATGATGGTCCATCAAAGAAAAACTAGCACCCATTGAAGGCATGACATTATCATTCCTAAAGCTGCCTTCCGAACCTTGATCCAGCCTATACATACAACCTTTCGAATGAATGGATAATAATGAACTTGGATGCAAAAAATTATTCAACACTACAGTGGTAAAGAATATTGGATACATTAATACCATTCACCCATGTTGTCCACGTGAATGAGAATCTATGTCAGGTGAGGCTGAGCAATATCCATCTTGACACAAACCCTTCCCATCACCAATTTCTTGAGGTGGAGATTTCTCTCATTGGAATAGAGAAAACATCCTAGGGAGTCTATGAAACCACGTAAAAAGGATGAGTTCATAAAAGGGAGGGGAAGACCCAGGGGAGATATCCACATAGTAGCGCAAGAAGAATCATTACCAGTATGAGCCTCAATCAACAACTGAAGTAAGCTTAGCTGCCAACGACTGAGAGATCTGAGGAGTTCACAAAAATAATTCACAAAATCATCCCACAAAGTTAAAATGATGCAAAAATCATTGGGATTAATATTCAATACCATGGAATGTATTTCTAAACCCCATGATCTCACAATGTCCCAAAACATGGAAAGTGGATGTTTTTTTACACTAAATCTAACCACAAAAGTCCATTTAAGGTTCCCTGACACTTCTTTGAAAGATGAAAATGAAACAAGAAGGACTTGGATGATTCTTTCTAAGGTAGTCTTAAATTATAGTGGGACTTCTCTAAATATGTTCCTCACTGAAAACTGGGAAGATGGGTGTTGATGAAGAGATTCCTTCTAGGAAGGCGTATGAGGTGGTCCCAAACTAGCAGGGGGTGTCTCGACTGATTGGGAGGTAATGGACCATATTTCATCCTCTAGGAATAAAAATATTTTAATAATAGGAGATTATAATATATTAAGAAAATTATTATATATTTAAAAATAATTTTTAGATAAATAATCATAAATAATAAAATTGAAAGAGGATAAAAAAACATTTACCTTTCTCTTTTAATCACCTCCTTCAAATTGAGTCTAATTCCATTAGAAAAATGATTTTTGGAAAGGAAACTCTATTATCAAAGTGTTAAGTGATTTTTCTTGTGTTATTAGATAATAATATGGAGATAAAACCAAAATTTTTATTTGTTTTGAAAAGGTTAGAACATGTCCCCTTTTATAGGTAAAATTTAATTATGCTTTGAAAAATATTGAGTCGTTAACGGTAAAAGATTACATTTTAAAATGTAAAGTTGTTCTATAATGGAAAGTTGATGATATTATATACAATTACCCATAAAAATTTACATAACATAACATTTTTTTATAAAATTTTTGTAGTTTATGAAACATTTAAAAATTAAAGTCCCTTTTCAAGATATTTTCATCATTCAAATTTAGAAAATATCTAGATAACCATGTAATTAGAATTTATAAATTTAAATAATTAATTAAATCTCTTATTTATCCTTAAAATCAGGTATTACCATAAATAATCTAAAACATATCTCCTGTATTATTTTTGAAACCATTACTTTGACATTTAACCCGCTTAAACAAGTGCAACATCAAAGCTGCATAAGCATTTTGAATAATTATCCTAATAATTAAAATTAAAAAATAAATTTAAAATTTAAATATAATTTTTTATAATTCTCTATTTATATCTATGATAATTAATAATATTTATTTAATCTCATCCTTAACATGAAAAATGTTTTAACATCTTACTTGGACTTCTCTTACCTTGCAAAAGCATTGGTTAAGAATTTGGATAATTTCCTTGTTAAATAACTATAGAAATAATATACACCTAATTTTTTTTTTATTTTTCATATTTATCTTTAAATTATATAATAAACATATAAACTTGTAAATATTATATTAAATTCACCCATTTTTTACTTTTCCAATGCTATGTAGGTAGTACTTCATCACTAATGCTTGTTTTGATATTTTTCCTTCCATAAAATTTAATTTATATTACATGGATGATATCTAGAGTAAAATATAATTATATTTATCTTTAAATTACCTGAAATTTTTTTAATAAAATTTAAATTACTATTTATAACTTGATGATGTCATAAAAGTTATGGTATTTTTTAAAAACTGTTTTTTTAATTATTCACAAAAAATTATCTTTCTCAAAAAATCAAAACAATTTACCCTAAGACAGTTTCAAAATGATAAAGAAAATAAAATTACATTTTATAAAAATAAATTTATAAAATATTTAAATTTATCTTTAAAATAATACCATATAGTACATATAAAAAAATTTATTTTGAATAAAAAATATTTCTTTTTCAATTGAGAAATTGTATTCTTTCCTCATACACTGATAAAAGTATGTATTAGATTATAATAATATAAAACATGAATATAAATTTATATTGTTAACTTAAATATCCACTTATAAAATATATAACATTAAAATAATTTTTAATAATGATAAATATACAAATCTTGTTAAGGAAATATATTAAACCTTTAAATGAATCATATTTTATGTCATGAAGTGAGAATAATAATTTTAAATGTTTAATTTTTATATAATTGATTTCATAATATCATTTTAGACAGGATATAAACATATTTACATGATTAAATAATATATATATATAAATTCATAACAATTTCTATTATTAAATAATAAAAGTGATATGTTATTAAATATATTTTGGTTTTTATTCTTATATTGAGTTGATGATTGACTTTCCTCAATAACATCTTCATCCACTAATTCAAACATAGATAATTCTTCACATGATAAACCATCTATTACACTAGAATTTATAACTATTTCTTCTTATTATCATAATCATCACTTGAGTCTAGAATTCAAGTCCTCTTCCCCAATTTATCATCAAAACTATTAATATCATTGATTTCCATGATATCGTTAGACCTAATTTTGGGACATTTATTTCCCTTAATCTTGAAATAATATCCAAATAAAGCCACTTAATCTACTTCATCTCCATATTTAACTTTATTTGCTTTCTTATTCCAAATGTAACAATTTCTACTAAACACTATAAATTGGTTCAAATTTTGATTTTTCACAAGAATATTTTTAATAGATTTTTCTTCTGTATGGGGCTCTATAGATCATGATTTTGTGTGTGTACCACCACTTGTATGACTTATCTGAAATATTTATAAGATATGTAACTTTCAATTAGAAATTCCTGGGCCATGTGGTTTACTTATTTAGTTATTCCTTTTTATGAAACCATTTTTTCATTGTTCTCACTGATGAGATTTCATGTTTAACACCATGATTCTATATGTAACATTACACCTCATAATTTGTGTACTCCATGCCATTTTTAGATCAAAGGATTTTTATCATTCTATTAATTTAATTCTCATATCTCCTACAAAACTGCTTAATACACTCAATTACTTCTGTCTGTTATTGTATGACCACGACTCAACCCTTTTTAATGTAATAATTATAAATTGGGCATATTATTTCTCACTATGAATTATAATAAACTTTATTACAGTAAACACATCAATGCGAATTAGGTCCAGTAGATTTGATTCCCTTTTCCTCTCTTGGTTATATTAATTTTTCAACATCTTCCCTATTATGAAAACATAACAAGTATTCTCTAGACCACATAAAAAATTATGATTATAAATCATATCCTTATATTTTTGATTATTTTATATGAATTTTTGAATTATATTCCTAGTAAATCTATTACACATGTCATTTTATTCTTCTAATGTGAGGATACAAGGATTATCATTTCTATCCACTTGATATAAAATTTCATTTCTTCTACCATCATTTTAATATTTTTTTCATCCTTTCCTTTAATAATAAACCCGAATTTGATGAATGTGTCTTTAATCCAAGAGGTATTAGGATAGTACTCGATATATTGAGCGTTAATCCACCGATATAAAAAACATCAGATTATTTTAACTCATTTTATACAGTCTTTTAGTTCATCTTCCTTTGATGTTTGAAGCTTCATTTTTGTGGAATCTAATCATAACATCAACAAGAACCATCACATTATTTTAAAGATTCATCTTTTTAGTCATGTGGGATGAATACCTATATTAAAAAATCCGATTACTATAAATTTTCATCACATTAAGATAAATTTTAGATGTGATAGACATCTAATTATTTCCCTTTAGTTCTAGGAGATGATTCATTCAATTGAGAAATAAGTTGGTCTCTCCTCATTTTCATCAGTTCAGGATATAACATAATATGATTCTTCCTTCAATGGACATAATGGATTCCAAAAAGGTTTCTATTTCAGTTTTCTAGTATCCATCCTCATATTATTTCTATAGGAGTAACCCTAATTCCTTCATTTCCTACTATTTATTGTTTTGTGTCCAATGATATAAGAAAAATAGGAATATCCATAGAAAAAGTTCTATCTTTATGGTGTAGGATATGTTCTCACAAATTATTTTGACCCCCCAAATGATTATCCTTTAATATAGTTTTCCGCCTCTTTGTAACAAGTCATTGTATTTCCAAAGTGACTGTAAAATTAACACTTCATTAAAGAAAATATTTTATCATTGATTCTTCTCTATGTATTTATAGCCTTTGAATAACTTCTTTCTTTTTTAAAATATATTATTGATTGAGAGTCATCACTAATTTTGTTTCTTTCCTTTTCACATTGAAATAACTCCACCTATTTTGGATGTCTTAGATTCAAAATTCATACCACTATTTACCACATATCGGAGCCTTTATTCACTTATTATTTTCTTAACAACCCTCATAAATATTATATCTCTTTTATCAATTCTCAATTAGAGAACATTTTGAACTAACTCTTTTTTTTCAATATATGCTTTTAATTCTTCCTCAAGCGCCTTTTTCTAGGACACAAATTATTCTTTTAGGGATATAACCCTTTTATTTCATTCCATGATACAATATTAACATCATAAATCACCTTATATTGTTCTATAATTTATACCTTAAAACAAAAAAATTCATTTGATGTAGTTTGAGCATATTTTTATCCTTCCAAAAAAATTTCTTACTAAGTGATTTGGATTTCTTTTGATCAAATTATTCCATGGAATCCTTTTTTATCCCACAAAATTTGCAACTTTTCTTTTATCATATATCATGATACATAAAAGAACTTTTAAGTTATTAATTTAAATAGAAAAAACTTTCCAAATGATTTTTTCCTCAATTATTTATTTAATTATCTCTACTATTGTAAGTATAACATATTTAGTATCAGAAATAAATTACACCATATTCTAATAAAAACACCTTTTATCATCATCATAATATTTTCTCAATAACTTTATATATTAGAGCTTCTTAGAAATTGGATTTACTAATTTAAAGTTTCATTTTTTGGTAAAATATCCCTATCATATTTGTGTAACATCATCCCTAGATCCACTATTACCCATCATTGGAAATATCACTATGATATGTGTAAATATTCACTAATTAAATCATGCTATAAGTATCTTCCCTTTGATCTAGCCTTTTCATTTTAGGAATTTTCTTATAGCGAGTGATTCAAAATTCATCATCAATATATTCTTCTTCTTTTCTAGTATTATGAAAGTAATTGACCCATATAGATATAAAAGAAATATTTTTTTTTATAATTGAATGAATATTATTTTCAATTTCATAAAAAAATAGTAATCCAATAACATCCATTGAAGATCATCAAGAGAAAATTATTTGATATCATGTTCTTCAAGATTTAACACTTTATAAATATACAATGGTGGTAATCTTCCTTACATTTTCTTCATAATTTCAGCATAATTTATTTATTCATGAATATCTTAGAAGGTTCCAATGACATCTATGAGACAGTTAATGGTACAAAAAATATCCTCATCTATTATCATTATTAAATCCTTAAATTATTTGGGAAAAATTATAGTTTTGAATAATTTAACTTAATATAACCTTTTTATAATTTTACTATATTTTCCCAAATATATTTAACTAATGTTTAACACATCACTTTCATATAGGTTTGATTTGAAAAAGCTATGAATACTGAATTTTATGTATTTTAATCATTATTAAGAAATTTCAAATATACTTTCATTACAGTCAGCTCTATAATATCACTGAATTGTATACTATGAATCATATACAAGTAGACATCGTAGAATATATATAATAAAGTTAGTCTCATCAGATTCTTTAAGATTTGATAATTTATTATATAAAACAAAAGAATTTTCTTTGCATTGAAAATACTTTCTATAGTAGTAAGCCTTCCAATATAGATTCATTAAACATCCACTTTGTTGATTTGACAATACTTATTGAAACCACAAGCCCAATACACCGTAAATGGGAGGGGTGGATTATGGTTACAAATTATTCTTTACATAGAGTATCTCTTTTTCTTCTGTTAGTAAGAACACCACAATCCTACCATTTCACAAGCACACAAAATTTCTATATACAAAAAATAAATGAAATGAAACAATGATTTTACTTGGTTCACCAAAAAATGGATAACCCAAGGAGTTTACATTGATAATGTAACAATAAATCAAGTTATAACACTTATCAATATATATGTTACAAAGGATTAAGAATGAAATAATGTCATTCTAGGGGTTACTCCTTCATATTGTCTCTCTCCACACTAAATTAAGACAATAAATCGAATAATATTTGAAATGATGATTACTTATAACTCTTCGTCATAAAATATAATCATCAAATCAATAATTTTGTTTTTATTTTTTCTGTTAATTTATTTAAATAATAATCATCAATGAAATTTGTCACAGTATCAAACCATTTCATAGGTCTCAAAATATATAATTTTTTATCAAAATATTCTATAGTTACTCATTAATATCCCAAATATCGATCAGTAAAAACATCACAATTTTGTTTACAAAATTAAACACATGTCACCCACTGATTATATCTTTAAACTACTCACTAAACACTAATTAAATAACTAATTCATCTATAATCTCCTAAAATTTGAAATGAATTTTAATTCATAAACATTTCTTGAATCACCTTATTTACAACATGGGGACCTTCATTACAGTGTAATGTACACTAGAAATTTATAGACTGTTTTATGATACACATTTTTTTATCATGCTCTTAGGAAACAACCAAATCCATAAAATCCAGATGAATCTTATTTAGTACTCTGGATAAAGTCAAGTCTTGATTTTTTTAATTTTCATACTGATCTAGGATATTTTTGGTGTGATCCTTCACATTGTAGTGTGAGTTACTATTTATTATATTTCTATATATTTAATGATTTTTCTCCAAATCCACCTGTCTACATCATGATTTGATCATATGATCTGGTCATATCATTTCACTTTTTTATTCTTGGATAACATCATTGCAATGTTTTCTTCACCTTGATGACATAACACACTTACAAATCAATATTCATTTAATTATACATATCTTACATTGTATTGTGGAGTATAAATACAAGAAATGGTTAAAATATTTTAACCCTCATCAGAAACATATATAACATTCACAGAAACTATGTTATTCTAATGCTGCTAATATATTTTCAGGATATTGTTACATAACATATAATATGGTGTGGTTACCTAATCCAATACTAAACAGATCCTCCATCATTTTCATTTATTATTACATGGTATATTGCTCTTCTAAATTAATTTTATATAGGTTGAGTTGATTTTTATGATTTGGATGATGAATTTGAAACAACTATACATCATAGTATAATTGAAATATATATTCCATAAAGGATTAAATTTATATAATGAGTTTTGGTCCATATCATTTTGTACAATTTAGGTAATTCATATGTCACAAAATAAATGAAATATAATATATATCATAAATAATATTATTAGAGATAATATGATTCTTCCAAATGTAGGTAAATGATAATTATTTTCATTAAAAATTTGTTATAGTGGTAATCATTATTCTAGCCATTTGAGGAAATGAAAAACAATAGAGTTCCTATAGAAGGTTTAGAAATTGTCTGTAAACCAATGAAATTTAGTCAAAAAATTACATAACATTCATGTAATTGCATGGATTCATGAGAAACATCATCAAGGCCCATATAAATAATACAAACTTGAGACGGTGATGATCAAAATCACCCAAACCAAATCCAAAACCCTCATAACCAAAACCCTTTTCTTCTCCTCACATTACATTATGAGATGCTAGTATATCATGATAGATAGAAGGAACCTATCTATGTGGTGGATGATTATGTTTCAGACCATGTATACATCATAGAGATGGGTGTTTGATGGCTTAAATTGAGGTATATTCATCAAACTTATTAATCCAAGATAGTAGCAATGATATTCATTGACAAAAGATATAGGTACTTGTGCTTTATTTTATATTGTATGATTTCAGGTGAATTCATGATGATATTGGGTTTTTAAATTTTTTATTGCTTTCAATAAATTTGAAAATTTTATTTTGATCCTAAGAAACCTATTAGTTATGTTAGAGGCATTCTATGTCATTAGATTCTCAAAATCATATTGATAATGGATTCTAGAATAAAACAAAAGAAAAATATATAATCATATCATCAATTAGGATTCTTTCATTTTGATAAAAATATATTGATGGGTGGTTTAATGTGATAAGGGAAAACATGGTCTAATCCTATGAAATCCATTCATGTGTGTCATTATTCTTACAAAAAATTCTATTTCACCGAACATGTAATAATCACAACATTAGATGTAAGATGAATTTTTTTATGTAATGGTCAGTTTTATATCATATAAGAAATTTAATTTGGTACCACAATAAAGGATTTTTCTCACACATTCACTATTTCAATCTCATGAAATTCTTATGTTAAACCTACACGGTGCTTGATTGATGTCGTGCATGATATATCTCAAGAGAAAATAATCCTACAATCGGGCTACATCAAAAGTACAATGTCATCATGTATGGAAGGAACTAGATTAATCCTACTTTATTTCTATCAGAGGAACACAATATTATAATTACCTAGATACCATTCAAAATAGGGTTAATGATATAGGTGTCACTAAACTCACCCCATATATATTGAAATATTATTGGATTAATACAATTAATGTACTTATGTTATAGGTCTTGATAACCAAACATTGTGGATTCATTCCTACGTAGATAATAGATCGCTTCATATTATTTGGAACATCATTAAAAGAAATATGTGAACAAACATGTTTTTTCTTATATTTATATTATAAAGTGATTTATATAATTTATAAATTATTGAAAATTGTATTATAGGATATTTATTTATTTATAACGGTGTTTATAAATTAATAAATTATAATATTTTATAATTAATTATTAAATGTTTATGGAATAAATAATAAATAAATTTCGTTAATATTAAATGTTAATATTGAAATACATTTTTAAAATTATTTGGATTACATTATAATTTATAAATAAATATTTTATTCTGAAATTATAAGGGTAGTATATATAATATTTATAAATTACAGAATAAAGAAAAAAAATATAAAACCTTTATATTCAATTATGATTTTTTTCATAACAGTTAGTTTAAAATTGTTCAAGTAAATATGGAATTATTTGAGAAATTATTTAAACCAGCTAAAATTGAGTTTTTGATGATCAATTTGATTAGGTATTAAATAATAATATTAAATAGATGATATTTAGATTATATAATTTTGTTTACATAATAGATTATAAGTATAAAGTTTTTATATTTTATTTAACATCATATATTTAATTTAAATCCATATAATGAAAAATATAATCATTTGTATTAGAAAATGGATATAAATTGTGAATATTCAAAATTAAGTAATTTCCATATGGTTAGGTAAAATATTTAATTGCTTTTGATTTGATTTATTTATATACTCTTCAACGATAAGTTATCTCATTTTTAAATATATGGACAATTAATTTATTTAAATGTTATTATCTTCTTTATTCAATGATATAGCTGTCATGTTTATATATTTTACATATTCATTAATCTAAAGTAATAATATGTTTATAATATTATCATTTGAGCATCTAATGAGTTACATTCTAGGTATGATAGTGGATTTAGTTTTCCTCTACCTTGACCTTGGTTTGTATAGAGTTATTAGATTGAATTAATTAGTAAATTATGATTTATGTGTATTCGGTGCTATAATTATGATAGAATATGAATATATATATAGAAATGTATCCCTGAATAGATAAAATTTGGGTTAGACTACTCACTAACCTAGAGGCTTGTTCCATGTCTAGCAAGGTGAGTATTAAATATCTATGGATTTAGGATTACTCATGTGAGGATTATTTATTTCACATAATTATAATAATTAACATGACAATGTTTCATATACCTTCTTCATATGAATCATTTGGATATGTAAAAATATTTTTGGTTTTAATTTGGGTCTGTAGCACATGTTGTGAGTTGTGTAAATAGTTACACATCAAATATAGTTAAAAAATATAGATTTGGTGAAAGGAATATGATCCCAAACTAAATCTTTAGAGTCAAGTATACATGTAAATGGAATAACATGAGATAATATGGTGATATTATATATCCCTTAAATGATATATTTTATATTTTTTTCAATGTAGAACTTGTGAAGACCTCAATCATCCAACATGGAAGGTCCATGCTAAAGCAGGATTCTCATAGATTATCTTGAGTATGGAATGAATATAATGAGGAAAACATATGAGTTGGGAGTCTGGTACTTATAATTTTATTTTGGTTACACTTAAAGGTAATCCCTTATATTTATAACAAAATAGGAATGGTGTTGATTTTATCAATATGATGGATTAGAAAAATAGTTTTTGGGTCAACCATGCAAGAATTATATATGTTATGATTAGAATAATGGAATAATTAAATATATAAGAAGTGAGGTTGATAAAACATCAGATTCATTTTATTATGGAAATATAGATCATGGAAGAAAAATTGATATGATGAATTTAAAATGTCATCATTTTAGTGGGAGTACATTCACTCAATGTTCTTATTAAATGTTTTTAAACCATGGTACTCATTTGGTAAAAGATATTATTACAGATGAATAACATCATCATCAGCAAACATAACTTTTAAATTTGTCCTTAAATATGATAATCTTAATTTAAGAAACTCTTAAGATTGGTAAATTAAGAAAAACACCCAAGTGAGATTCAATGTGTTAGAGAAATACCTTCCTGAATAAGTGAACTATTAAAGTTATTCAATAAATGTATCTAGAATACTATGCGAAGCATTAAATGATTCATACTAGGTTTCAAATCCATTAGATCTAAGATATAAAAATGGAATTTAGTATCTTCTCATAAACTTAATATGATTGGGTAGATAAATTACATAGCGAGACACATTTTTTCCTATGTCTTTTTTAGTTAAAGGAATTTATAAAATTTCCTCGATGGAAATGTTCCTAAAATGTGAATAGTTCATGAAATGATTTCCCTATTTTACAAAAAGTGATTATAATGGATGAACTAATATATATGATTTATTGGTTTTAGTTACATGTCGATAGTATAAGTGGGTAAAAGTTTAAACTAGAAAAATAAATGTCATTTGGAATGTCCAAAAATGTTTCTTCAAGTAGACTACGAAGGTCATTAAAACTATGACAATGAATGCATTTTTAATAATTTTTCAATTTTATGGTTTATTAATATTTCTGATTATGAAATTATATATTAAATATAAAAATGTATATATATGTATATATCATTTACTAGGGATACCATAAAACCAATTATATACACACAATATATTATGTTTACTTCATCACATATTATTTGTTTTATTTAAAGGTTAAATAAAGGTCCTTAACATAATTGTTTATTTTTTTCATTTAATTATTTTATATTTTAAAAATTGATATTTATATAAATTATATGGATTTTTATTGATATTTAATTTTATGATATTATTAGAAATAATTGTATCATAGAAAAAATCTAGAATATAGATTTTTATTCACAAAATAATAATAATTTTCATTCTAATGAAATTATTGTTCTACGTATAATATGATTTATTTATAAGATTAATCAATAAATTTCAGAATTATAATTTTATTTAATAAGATTAATTTTTTTATCATAACTTTGAAATTATCTTAGGGTGTATTTTTTTTGTTTTTCTTTGTTCATTGTTTAGTGAGTAGTAAAAAATATAGCTTTTTTGGATATTGTTGCTTTTATGACATCATCATGATAAAAATATTACATAAAAAATTATGAAACTTGTGGAAAATCTATTAAATGATTATATACTAAAAATATCATAATTTTTTTTCATTTAATATAAATTCATTATCATGTCATGAAAAATTTGAAAAGATTTTTATGTGCTAATGTAGTGCTAATGCAACATTAAAAATAAAATAAAAATTTGTGTCTTTCAGATAAAATTTATGATATTATAGTGATATTATTTAATTTATGGATAAATATGATTTATAATCAATTATATTTATGTATATTTATGAATTTTGAATTTATATGACAATCCAATAGTCCAAATGATTACCTAGTTCTTGCATAAGGTAAAAAAAGTCAAAATTATTATATGAAAATGATATAATGATAAAAATGATAAAAATAGTATTATGAATGGTTTTAGATCATAATAATGATTATTAATAATTTTTTTTATTTTTTAATATTAAATAATTGGATGATTATTGAAAACAGTAAGACAATACCGATTCAACATTTATGCATGCTGAAGAAAAGTCAAAGATGATAGTTTTAAAATATTTATCATCTTATGTTTTGAATGAAATAGAATCTTGAATTTTTATTGCAGTTAAAATTATAGGTATAAAATTATTTATATCTTTAAATCTTATTTCCATATTTATCTATAATTTTTAAGTCAAATTTCATGAATAACCTTTAAAACAACATTAAAGGAATTTAATGTTAAAAATGATTTATAAAATAATAAAAAAATAAGAAAATCATATCTTGAGATAAGTGGGGATGGTTAACAATCTATAATATTATCTATTATTCATTTTTAAGCTCATTTTAAAATTTAAAATTTCATTCTTAACATCCATACATTGATTGTTATTGAAAATATCCATAAATTTTTCATATAAAAGTGGATTCATTCTATCTTTTCCAAGAAACATATATATTTTAGATTTATCTGTATATTCTTCCCAAATACCACTATAAAATTCTATTTCTACATTCACAAGGTTTTATCCTTTCCAAAATTCCTTTCTCTAATGTCCTTAGACTCTATATAAAAGAAGTTGTTCAATAAGAAAGGTAAGGGTTCCGGAGAGTCTTTATCCTTTATTATTTAGGAATAATTATATTAAAAATCTTATAGAACATATATAATTTTCAAAATTATTACAATATCACGGTATATAGATTATTTTATCCATATATTATGAGATAATATCTATTACCTCTCACACAACTATTTTTCATAAGTTGTTACTACATCAAAATACATGTGTTTTCATTGAGAAGTTTGTTCCATGCCAATTTCCAAAGAATCCATGAAATATTCATGAATATGACAACACAAGTCATGTTTGATTAGAATATTATTGTTTCACATTAATAAAAAAAATCAATCCATTTTTGTTGTGTTATTTTTCACATAACCAATGTTGGAGATTTATCAAAACATTTCCTAGCTTGACGAAGTGGTAATGAGAGCCTCCTTCCTAGAGTAGATTGTGGATTTCATAAATTGAAGATATGAGGGTTTCAAAACCATAAAACCCATTTTTATGGTTTTTGGAACTTTTTTAGCATCTAAAAACATCTCTTAAAGATATATACTCCAATTTATGGGCGTAGTTACCCTCATAGGCTTAGATTTTCCTGGTATTTATACTCAAACAAACTTGTGGATAAAAGTTATTCTCTTTCGAACATAGAATTAATTTTATGGAAGTGAAAAGGGAAATTCCATTTTGATGTCTCCAAGGCTGTTTCATCACTAAACTCTTGTTACGCCAATCCCTTAATATATAAAGGTCTCCTAAAATTTAATGTGATTCAACCATATTATAATGGAGCATCATTCAAAGATGATCAGTGTGGTTCAACCATGAAATGGTATAACATCTTTCAAAGACACTCTATGTGACCCCTCACCCACGATATGGTCATAACACAAGTTTTGGTATAAATTTTGACATTGTATGAGTTATTAATTTTTATTTAAATAATTAATCTTCCTAATATCTATGTATTTTTAGAATCATATCCACCACTCTTAAAGCCCCACTAAGTTGGGGTGTCTATAAATACTCCACTCTATCTCCCAAAACAGACACATGAAGGCATAAATAAAAATAGGTAGAGGAAAATGTGATAAATACTTCCTATTTATAGAAAATTACTCTCACACTGGCTAAAAGTAATAAAATAAGAACTTCCTCAAAAAGAGAGAAGGAAAAATTGTCTTCTAATGATTTATCCCACTAAGGCCAGGTCCATGAGGTTGACCATGAATACATGTTTAGGTACATGAAGTCAATACTACGACACAATGGCTTACTCAACCATGTGGGACCGATTGAACCTCATGGAAACTAGGATGACTACACGAAGGATGATCCAACCATGCACAACTTGTCTACAAGGTGGACCTCATGAAACCCGCACTTTGATCTCACCCTCTTGAGAAACTTCCCATAACTCATATATAATTTATTTCTCTACCCTTCTATGTTATACATCCCCAATTCATATAAACTCTATGTATGACTCTATCCATGTTAAAATCCCTATGAATTATAATCCAACTACATGACCACCTGATATAAACAACCTGGGAATTTGCATAAGCACATACCCCTTCGATCATGGATTCCATTGATAGAAGGAGGCCTAATGTTTTCCACTCATGTAGGTGGAAACCTCAGGGGGACCATGATTGTGGATCTCTTAGATAAGGAGTGTCTTAATAGAGAAGATGATGGTCTGGTTCCTCTTTTATCATCCCTGATTTATTCAATTTTTAAATAAGCTGAGTTAGATAAGGGAATCACTCCTAGTGTAGGTCCCATGTATTTCTTATAGGATCCCATGATTCTACCACTATACCCCTCCATATAATACAAATATGAAGGAATATGGGATGATGAAATTCCCCATTATGTCTAAGAAAAAAAATCATATTAGAAATACCATCCAAAAGAAAGAGATATCTCATAATGGGATTCCTCTTCCATTATAAGTCCCATACAAATCGAATTATACAATGCTTCTATTGTCCCACCATCCCCTATTTATCACACTTATCATGAATCAAATGGGATTATATATTTGGTTTTTCCATTTTCTTAATATAACAAAAATACCATTCAGTTTGGGTCTCCACCATAGGTGTAAGTCCCAAGATTATCAGTTTCATAGGGATCCAAAATGAGTAACCCCCACTTAAATCCCATCATATGCTCCCATGAAATATGGATGATCTTATACTATATATTATTTATCACACCAAGCATGAATCATGTGGTCTTATATATTCTGGTTAACTATTCAATTAGTATAATACAAATTACATTCATAATAGGAGTCTTTTTAGGTGTAATACCCATTCATATCTCCTCCTTCTCAAAAGGAAATATTTCCCCACAATACATTCTTTCAATGATTCACATCCAAAACATAACATCCCAAGAAATATTTATATACATAATACCCAATCAATTCTTTTTTATTACATTATTCATGACATGGAAATGCATGTAACATGATGTTAAAAAACATGGATAATATCCTAATAACAAAATATTAAACTACATGAGTACATCCTTAGAACATGATAGTAAATTTAACTGTACATTCCAATTATATGACCTTGAACTATGACCATAGATCTACATGGCATCTGATTCATATATCTAATAGAATACATATGAATCATTTTTTAGTCTTGAATACAATGTTACTATATATTAATTATTTTATGAATGACCCAAATGAGATATAATCCTAGAAGAACCATATTCCTTCATTGAACTATATATTTGATTAAATAATTCCACCATATTGAGGGCCATATTACCTTTGGATGTCACCATATTTCCTTATTATGACATATTCTCAATGAAATCATATTTTGATTAGGGGATACACTAATCTAACCAAATCAACCTCTTACCTTATAAGGATATTTCCCTTATGATACCAACATATCCTCATTGGCCCATATCCTCCGTATGAGGGGAGTAAGGGGTGGGATAATTCTATTTTTGATGACATAATGTATATGAGCTATTATTTTAGGAGAGAAAATGTTCTAGGATATCTTATCGTGACCTTATAAATCAATATGATAAAATTATAGGAAACTAGGGAACTGAAGGAGGTTGTTCATAATGACTACATGAATTATTTTCTATATCACAAGATGTTAGAACATAATATCCAATACTGATTTGTGTTCAAGGACACACTTCAGGGTGTGGTGGACTCTATAGAGGACAAATTAGGAAATCCTAAAGAATAAGTGGCATGTGTTTCCACCATCTGATCAGATGAAGTGGGATCATGGTGACAAATCCCTAGAAAAAATGCATAGAATTTTGGGGAAAGTATGACCTCATAAATAGTTGATTGAAAAAATTACATAGGCAGGAAATAACTGAATCATGAAATTTTATCCCCAGTTCACTCAATGAGAAACGAAGCACCTATTTCAACACCCCATTTATCCAAAATAAAGCACACTCAACAAAGGAAAGGGAAGGTAGGAGAAGATAAAGCAGGACCTCGACAGGTCCATATGATTTTCCAAACCCTGTTATAATTATTTCTTTTGAAATTGTAAATATAAGATTATTAATTCTAGATGGAACCCTCATTGGGAAGAGAATTATTATATGACTTAGCCAATTTCATTTATTTGACTGATCCCATTTATAATGAATAATATAAACCTGAATATGATACATGATATATTATTTATAATCATAGAGTAGGCCAAACGCAAAAAGTCCAATGATATAAATGTGGCCATAATAGAAGAGGCTATGGTAGGTTATATCATGTGGGAATAATCATTGTGGATTCCATATATATATTTGAGACTCCTAAAAAAGAACTCCAATGGGATAAACATGACTATAAATCCACTACAATATCATCTAGAGATTTGTTATATCCAATATTCTTGGAGGGATGGTTTGTATATCCAATTATAATTGATCAAAATAAAAATATAGACATGTTGTCTCTGTCTATCTTGTGAATGGAAACATCTCTAAATACTGTCTAGAATTTTTTATCAAAACATGAATCAAACTCTACAACTCTACTCAAAGATATCATCTTTATTGGGAAAGAAATGTCATTAGATCATAAATATTACATCATGAAGAAATTTTCTATAGACCTAGATAATATTTTAATCTCAAATACAGTTCTTATCTCAATGGACCTTTGAGAAGTATTGATAAAATCCAATTATAGACCTTAAAAATTTAAAGGGAATGTTTACACAAAAAAGGTATACTAGGAAGAGACTAATCCTAATGAATTTCAAATTACCATATCATTTACATAATAGGATTGGGAAGATTCTATACATGGGAACACCCTTTTACATGAATAGAAATCTTAATGATATCTATGTTTGGTGGGAACTCATGAACAATGACTCTATAATTAACCTTATAATGTCCCCAAATATTTAATTCCAAAGTTTTAATGAATAATAATTTCATCCATTTCAAATTGACCATATAATGGTATTCTAAGAGTGAAATAGAACCCCTCGGAAGGATCATGTTGAAATCCTAGTTTGGGGACCTTATCTCCATCCTTAAGTTCATGTTCATCTATATAGGTAAAATATTCAATGTTTTGTTATGATGACTATGGCTTCACGTGAATGATATGATTTCTTCATTAAATAATTGATGATTTAAATATATAGTAAATTGGTAGTTTAGAGTGTTATATAGTGATGATGCCTGATTTGATCCTTACGAGGATCAATTTATAGAAGAGTCCTAGTACAATAGTTAAGGGGAGAAACTAAAAATAAATTATTCTAACTAGTTTATTTACTAAAATGGATTAAAAAACACTCCTCTCAATCCTTGGAATATACTTGGTGATGATTATATTTTTTTCCAATAAAAAAACTAAGGCACTAATTTCGAACCAGGGAACATATCAAGCTAGCCAAGTCTCACACAACTAGGGTACAAATTTACCAATTTCTATGATATCAGTAATATCACTAATAGGGAAAGGCTTACCCTAGGAGGATGGTAATTCCATTAAAAATTATGATCCATAACTATCCATGGTACCATAGGGTTTAACCCTGATTAGTATCATAATAGAAGAAAACATTACTAATAGTAATGCCTCCATGTCATGTACCATTTCTATAAAGGTCAATATAAATTACATATTAGGTGATGATAATGACACCAATGTTTCCACATTTTTCTCATTTCTAGGATCTTACTAGGGTAAATTGTACTAATTTCCTCATCTAAACAAACCTTTTTCCCCTGTAACCAGTTCCACTTTCTATTTCATCAATGAAACTTCCCTTAATGTACTTTGGGGAAAACATCTACTTTAGGATATCTAGTTAGTTATTTTTCTTATACACTAACTAATAATTCCTCTCCCACATCATTATAAATGAACTCATATAATATTGAACATGAGATTGATTTTGGGATTCTTACATATAATATTGTTTATCTTGATGATGTGAGAGAGAAATAAAAAAAAGATAATGATATTAGAGATAAAACTATAGTATTAGAGGAAGGTGTATCATCCATATCGGATTAGATAAAATAGGTAAATCTCAACATAAATAAATATTTGAGGCCTATTTGGATTAGTTCCTTCATGACACTTAATGAACCAGAGAAATATATTTCCTTTTTGAAACAACACTGGGATGTTTTGACCTATAGTTATACTGAGATACCCAAGTTTGAATGTGCATTTTCAACACCTCATATTGGTATTATAGAAGGTTATTGTGTTTAAATTAATAATGTTAGAATAATACATCCAACCATCACTTCAATATCGTAGATTAAGGCTGACAATCTAATTAAAGAAAACATAATCTAGGAAGTCCAATATTTGAAATCACTGGACAATATTGTTCTGTTCAAGAAACAGATTAAAAATTACTAGTCTTTATTGATTTTAGAGATTTGAATTAATATTGATCAATTAGTTATTTCTTAAACCCTATCATATAGTTCTTGATGAGTTTTTCTATTGGTTTCTAGTCCATTTCCTTTATTAATGGAAACTATAGTTATAATTAGATTCAAGTAAACCATGATGATGAAGAGGCTACCATTATTAGATCACTATAAGTGGTTTACTAATATTTCATAATACCCTTAGATTTAAAAAATTATGGCACCATATTCCAATTAATCATGCAATATATATTAAATCCCCACTCAAGGAAGACCATGTAATGATATATTTGAGATCTGGGGGTTAAATCCTTCTTTCACTATGATCATCTTAACAAAAATAAAATAGTGTATGGTTTGTTGTCCTAAAAAAATTTGAAAATGAACCCCCTAAAGTGATAATTTTTGGTGAAATTAGGGAAGTTCATCAGTTTTTTGGTATGCTATTTCGGAATCAAGTTCAATCAAGAGAAAATAGGGGAAATAATTAATATATCCCTTTAATAAAGCCTCAATGAGTTTGGGGGATTATAAGAAAATATAAATTATATTATATGCTTCATTACTAATTTTAATTGGAAATGTATACCTATCACAAGATGGATAAAGAAGGGAATCCATTATAAATGGGATGAATATTTCCAGAAAGCTATCAAAATTATTAAGTAATATATTATACAAACACCCTTCTTGATACTGCATTTTGAATATAAACCACTCATTTTTTATGTATAAGATTACGATTGATCATTTGAGGCACTACTGTCCAAAATTAATGATATAGAAAAAGAAAATACATTTTACTATCTTATCAATAGAATTATTGATGTTGGCTCCTAATATTCTGACATAATGATGAATTGACTTAGGATGATCTTGGTAGTACATAACTAAGGAATTATTTTCATCACCATGAATTATATCTAGTTTCTCACATTTACATGATAACATACATCACCAGCCTCCAAATTCTAATAGGGAAACTGGAATACTACATGGCCCTATTGGAATAGTTTGATAAAAAGTTCATAACTCCAAAATAATTTAAGGGGAATTCATTGGAAGACTTTATTATAACACCTATAATAGGAAGTACCTCAAATATTCGAATGCACTGGAAAAATTATAACAGAACCGATCATCTATATTTGGTTAGTGGTTATCATCTTTTTACAATTCTTATATCATCAATCTTTATCCAAGAACCTTCATTAGTAATTTTTAACATCATCAAAATTATCTATTGAAAAGGTACTTGGGTTTCATCAGTTTTAAATCCCATATATATTGTTTATTTTCACTCCTCTCACATCAATGTCAATTTATAAAGACCCTAAACTATGTACAGACCCCCTGAGGTATTCCATGTGGGAAATGGTCCCTTCAAACACTTTAAGATTTACATTTACCTTAGTATATAATCTATCATAATTTTATAAAAGTATGTATAACATTAAATTAAACCTTTTTAGTTATGTATTTTTTTAATTAAACTCTATACTTTTGTTTCCCAAATTACATAACCCAAAAAATTTAGTGAAAGAGATGAAAAACATACTCGGTTGAAAAACCATAAAGGGTTATATGAGAAAAATTCAAGTCTCTACTCTCTAATGTTCTCACTATAAAATCTTAAGTAAAATATAAATTATAATTTAAAAAGGTGAAAATGTTGTAGTTCTTCCAATATAGACTTAAAAAAATTTGAGTTATTCTCCCTAGACACACTAATATAGGAAAAAGTTTACAAAATTAAAAATCATATCCCTTCACCTAGATAATTTTTGAGTACATAGTGACATTACATTTAAGGTATCAAAACCCTCTTTTAATGACCTATTTCTATAAGATAAATTATTTCACAATTAATTGAGCCTTAAAAAATCAAGATAATTGTTTATGAGTATACTCAACTCCATGGAACACTTATATATAGAAATTAATACTATACCAAATATGGTTTTGCATATGCACCCCATTATGCTCTATTTACTATAAGAATATCATCTAGAGGGGAGTGACCTATAATATCTATATTTTAGACCACACCATAGAAGAACCCATCACACAAATATAGATACTGATATTCCATTTTACACCTATAATTTTTAATTATACTTAGTTCAGTCTTCTTTAGAGAGGATTTATAGACCCCATAATGAAACTATTTAGGTGGATTCAATTTCCCCAACATTACACCTCTATACACCATACTCATTCTTGTGGAATGAATATGATGTTTCATTCTTAAACATATGGACATTTTTTATGATATTACACTATTTAATACATTAGTCTGATCATTAAGACCGTAAACTAAATGCACCATTCTATGATTTTGTCAACATCCGTAACATTGGGCTCTCATTAACGTAGTGTTTTCTTCACCCATGACACAATAAAGACTATCTCACCCTTAGCCAAAGATATATAGACCTAAAAATCAGTAAAAATAGGGAAAATGAATTTCACCTTAATTGGTAGCCTTTATCGGTACATCATTTATTACCATAAATTACAAATGGAATAAGAAACGGTACATGTCAGGTAGAAAAATCATAAAGGGTGTTATGAAAAAAATTCACATGTCTACCGAATAAACATATGCCATGTGTGATATAGGAAAAATCGAGCACGAAAAATTTAAGAGGCATAATACCTTTTAGGTCAAAAACACATAAAGGATGGATTAAAAAAAATTCATGTTCATTCCCACTAGACATCTCCCATATTAGGCCTAGAAAAAAGTTATGGTTGTTAAAAAGAAAAATGACACAAATATTGGGAGGGGGTCCATAATATAACCTACAGAAATAGATATATATATATATATATATGATTAATATGACTATTAGTAAAAGAAAAACATATATAATTTAATAATAATTTAAAGATAATCAAGCCCTCTTGAACCATGAAATTATTATTCCAAATTAAACCTTTGTGATCCCCACCACATTGGGCTAAATCAATCATCCAAATGGACCAAATTTTAGTGTATAAAGATTCAATATCAAGTTATAACCACCTATGGGGAACACCTAGGTGGAAATTATAGAAATAGAAATAACTCTAGTAGATTATGATGGAATTTATTCATATATCCATCTATGAACCACACTGAGAATGAACTCTACAGAGCCATCCAACTCAAAAATCTTGATTAACCACGTTTATAATAGTTTAATTTATGATTGGAATCATGTTACCCTAATGTTATCCTTATAGAGGTTTATAGGTTTTCAATAATGATCATTATATTAAATTAGAATTAGTTTCTTTTCATTTGAAATAAATCTCATTCTAAGGGGGATTTTTTTTGGCATTGCAAAATTCATTCCATGTACTTTTTCCGGGAATCCATGATGTGTTCCTCAATCAGATAGCATGAGTAAACTTTGAGTATAAGAATATTATTCATAGTTGAAGAAGTAGTTAATTGGATATCTATATGTTACATTTTTATCACATACTAATAGATTTTTATTCCTCAAAAACATTTCCTAGACCAGTGATACTGTATTGAGAAAGTCCTTTAGGAAGTAGACCATCGACTTCATCAATTGTTGATATAAGGGAATCAAACCTACAAAACCCATTTTAGGGAACTTATTTTCATTATAAAACATCTTCATGTTGTCTATAAACCAAATATAGGGGATTATGCTTCTTAAAAGTCTTTAATGTGACTGGTCAATGAACATAAATGGGCTTATATATAAAATGTTATGCCTGTTTGAACATAAATTTCATTTTAGATTAGGTTCAATGGAAATTAAAATTTTAATTCTTCAAGACCATGGGCTCTCTAAGTTATTGTGTTGTTAATCATAAAAGACTACGAGGTCCCCCCACCAGCCACATAGTTTAACCATACAGTGACAAAGAATCATTTAAATATACTCCACTTGGCACCTATTCCATTGCATGATATAACTACATGGGGATGAAGAATATTTCCCATACACTCGGCATAGTCCCCTCCCCATTGCATGGACTGAACACTCAGTGATGAAGCACCAATCAATGATTCAATTTTTTGTCCCTCACCCAACACATGGTTCAACAACATGGTGAAGAGGAAAAAATTTAAAATTCCATGATATCCATTGGAGGGGTTTGTTAAGTCATATCTTTAATCTCTAGGTCCATGTGGCATTGTATCCACCGCTTCAGGGAACCGCTAACTTGGGGTGTCTATAAATACCCCACTCCCTCTTCAAAAATCATGTTATGAAGGAACATAGAAAAGGATGGAGAAGAAAACATATATTATGATTATGGTTTCTAAAAATTTCATCTTTTATAGTTTACATGTAATCAATGGGAAACATTAACAATAATAATGAAGGAAAACCTAGACCTCAAAGGTTTAACCCATTGAGGCCAAGCTTGTAATTATATGGAAATAAAATGGTTAACAAAGTGGGGAATGAAAAAGATAAGGTTTAAAATGAATCCAAAAATATGAAATTTAATTTTATAATGTTACTTATACCCTCACATATTTTTATTTTAATTTATTTCCATTTGGATGTACATTTATTTGAATTATTGTATAATATTTTAATCTTTTAAGAAATTTCAAGTGTGTCCTCTCAATCGATTATAAAACGACACCCATCCTTTATTTCTATAGACAACTTTTAGCATTATATCCAAAACAAACACATATCCAATTACCACCTAAACATTCCAACCCTTGTTTTAGAGGATCTTGTCTTCTAAAGGACTAACCCTTGTCCCTTAAGAGGAGATATAAAGGTGGCCTACCAACAAATAGGCAATCATTCTATATGACATCATTCAATTAATTTCATGTTATCAATAATATAATTCTATGGTATTAATTATATAATAACATATTATGAATAAAAAATATTGTAAAATATTATTATAATTTTTAAACCACATTATTAATCGTATTTTTTATCTAAAAGTAACTGAAAGTGTCACTTGTGTGTACATAAGACATACAATCTTCACATAGAGAAATGATTCAGTTTTCATCTCCATAATTTATGGATGGGTATTATAATGGATTTAATGTTTATATTTAATATTTTTGAAAAAAATATACTTATTTATTAATAATATGATATCTACTTTATTACCTTCCAATCTGTTGGGAATGAATAACATCTCTGATGCCTTTGTGTGGACTTCCATCTCCATGAAGCGATGTGATTCCAATTTCATTTCTGTTTTACACAGATAGTAATAATGTAGAATTTAATCGATATATATGATATATATGAATTAATAATTATTCTAGAAATATGAATTATTATTTACCTTTTTTCATTCTATCTGTTATAAAGTGAAAAAACGTTTATGTTTAAATATGACATACCGCCTCCATGAAAAATGTAATTCATTTTTATATCTATAAATTTTTTAGATGTATTTAAATATTTATTTAATGAATTTATATTTTATTTATATAATGATAATTTTTTAGAATATAGAACCATGTTAAAATCAAAAGGTTCATAACTACCTAACTGAAATTCTTATAAAAGAATTAAATAGTTAACACCAAATAAAATACATTTAAATAAGGGATTACTAGTAAATTGATGTTATAATATTATAAATAGATGATATAATATATTATTATTATAAAAATGATTATTTCATAGAAATATATTAAATTTTAGTTTATAATATATGAGGTTAAATAACTTTCAAATCAAGGAAAACTCGAGGTAAGGGATTATGTAACAATTTTATTATTTATCTTGATTGTTAATGATTATGATTATTATAATAAAATTTCTTGATTTTTCTATAAATATTATAATTTATTTTATTCTATTCTATTTATTTCTTGAGAATACCTGTTTTCCTTTCATTTTTCCCACTTTAAGTTCTCAAGTGATCAGAATAACCCTTTTAAGGGAATCCTACTTTATTTATATCCTCGATAGAAAATCCATTTATTCCATATCAATGTTTTATAAAAATATGTAAAATAGTTTTCTTAAAATTATAATATGATTTTTTGAATTCATTTTTAACTTTTAATATATTTCATTACAAAATTTAAAATTAATGTATTTTTTGTTTTTTCAAAAAGGTAAGTTTGATTTTTTATAAATTTTTGAAAGGAATGTTTTCTTTTAACCTATAAAACATTAATAAAATATACTCCCATCATGAATAATAAATTATTTGAAGGTTACTATATTTATTTTCAAGGTAATTTTTAATGAAAATGTAATCCTTAATATTTGATAATTTTTTATGTTTTAAATAATTGATTTCAAATTGAAAATGATATTTTCCCCATTATTAGGAAACATAAAATATGGTATGACTTTGGGTATGAAAAAATAAGACTCTTCTATTATAGTCGATGGGAAATTTTTTTGATTGATGTTGTGATTCGCGCAATGGTTCATGAGAATATTAATAAATTAAAGTAAACACATCGAATTCATGGATGGTGAGATGATATAAGTAATTATCCAAAAACAATTTTCTAATAGTCTGGTTCTTCCCATAAGAAAAAATGTGGTTTTGGATGATGAAGGTTTTCAACTTGTTCCTCCTAGGAAAGTAAGGTGTATGAAAGACTAATTACATCTAAAGATGATGATGATTACCATATTTTATGGTCCTATATAATATTACTCTGATTAGTATGGTGATTACAATACTTTCTATCAGTTTTATTATGACATTTTATATATTCTTTGGTTAATCTTTGTATGAAGGAATGAATGATTCTCTTACCCCGTTCTTATTTCCTTTGTATTTTTTTTCATTTCTTATTATAAATGGGGACCTTACCTAAACTTTATAGAATACAATATCCCACTATGTTATTCATAATTGGAACCCATATTTTACATATCATACTTAATACCTTTCTGAATGACATGGGGAAAAGAAAATATAAGTAATTGTGATCCCAGATGCTCAGTAATGGTAAACAAGGGAGGTATGAATGATCAAATAAGCATAACATGAGAATAAGGGTATGAGAACATGATAATAAAATTAGAAAACCATACCATGCATGTCAACGATCATAATATTGAGTCATGGCATAAATCATGGCAGTTTACAAGACTTTAATCATAATAGAATCAATGAACATAATCCATGAGAACATAACATTTCATAAGTCATAGATTTGTGGTATACACATAAGTATAGAAAATCATTTACTTTGTGGTGATGGCTTTCGGACAAAGAAATCACAATGGAATGGGTCTACTCCCCAAACCATTATAGTATCCAAGGTTTAATACCAAGACTATCTTAGTATATAAATTCCCTTACTAAAATGGGTTCACTCCCCATTCTAGTCCAATTTTTCTCACATGACATAAACAATTATCCAATGAATTGGAGGGCTATATATTTCTATGACCACCCATAAAATATTCAATATAATAAAAATGTGTTCCATAATCTCATAAAACATTCCTCATAATACAAACCATAGAATAAAGAAGGTTTTCATAAACATTTCATCATAACATAACTTTTGTAAAAGTAATGAGTTTCATAAATATTTTATCATTTCATCATTGAATAACCCATGGAAAAGAAACGAGTTTTACAAACATAACCCATGGAATGTAAATGGGTTTTATAAAAACATTTTCTACATAATCATAAACCTCATAGAGAATGGATAAGTATGGAATCATTGGATCATATTCCCAATAAGGCTTCAATAACACAAAAGGATGTCATCTTATATTTAAAATTATTTAAAAGGACCACTTGGAACATTTCATGAGGAAAATATTCTTTAAATTTTGAAATAAATTTTTATTAGTAAAAAAATTTCCAAAATATTAAATAAAACATTTTATTTGAAAAGATAATTCAGAACTTGTAAATTAAGCTTCAAATAGCGATCGTTCATGATGGAAAAAAATTATTTTCATTGTGTGTATTTAAAAAAAAGACTCATTTCATATATTCTATAAAAATTAAAAATTACCTCATTCAGAAAGAGAAAAGAAGATTATTTTTAAACAATTTTTTAAAAAGACATACATGGGTAAAATAATCATTGGATAATTTTAAAAACATTCTTTGAAACATTTTTAGAAAACATCGACATGGAAGAAAAATTATTTTTGACTGAAGAGAGAAATAAAGTCAGTTTTTCCTTAATTTTTTTGTTCTCTTGATTATATAAAGATATGAAATGAAAGAAAAACATTTATTTATTATAAATAACATGATTATAAAAATGGTTATGAGTTTATTAGTCCATATATCATTATATTTTATTATCAGGAACTTAGTCTTAAATAATTCTGATAAACAATGAGGTTTTAGCCTAAAACCCTTACCACTATCGTATCTTTTAAATAATTATCCCCATTAAAAAAATAACCATAGATGGACTTTAATTATCAATAATTTTAATAATAAGAATCATAAAACATCTTATTTTTTATAATATAAACCACACAATTGAAATATGTTCTAAATAGGGAATGTGTCTCATAGAAGTAAAAGTGAGACATAAATTCCTTACCTCAAGTCTCAAATTTATTTGTAAAAATTTAAAAATCATGTATAATAAATATAGGTTTATTATAAATATATTAAAGTACTTTAATAATATTCATAGTACCATATATTATTTACTCACAACCTTTAGTCACCCTTTTATCAACAATTCCTTGTCAAAATCACATTTTGGGTAATAACTGCTTCATTTTTTAATGTATCTTTTTCTTAGTTAGTTTTAGTCCTTTTGGATTTTACACGAATCTATAATATCCTAATTTGACCATGATATATATATTATATATATTAATTATACATGTATTTAGATTAATACATTAATTTTAGAGATAGAAAATGGATTACATTATTTATAGAGATGGTAGGTTGTACGAACACATGAAGGTTGTTTTCATTTTTGATGGATGGAATAAAATAAACATAAATAATATATCAAATATATAGAATAATTTTTATTTAATATATATTATATATATTCAATAAATCTTTAATTATTACAAAACATGTCAAAATAAAATGAAAAATGAATCTCATAGCATGGTGAAGGCGGCAGTCCACATATATGAATGAAAGACATTATCGTTTCCTAATGGATTGGGATAAAATAAGGATGATGATATATTATAATTTCATGGGAATAAATAATTATTTAATTTTATATATAAACATTAACCCTATCATTATCCCAATCCCTGAGAGAAGGTGATGAAAAAAAATTACATCGATTCGCTAGGTAGTAGTCTGTCGTAAACACGATCAACAGTTTCATTTCTCATTTGATGGAGGAGGAGGTGGATATTGGTTATAATATTAAAATTATAAAATATTAGTATACTTAATATAATTTTTTTATTAAATCATAATATTTTATTAACATTTAAAGGAGCTGTAATAAGATATAAAAAAATGCCCGGTAAAGAACAATATATCTTCTTTGGATAACCTCCTTATGTTATCACGAAAATCCATCTAAAGAGGATTTAATAATAAAAAACGTAACCTACAGTGTGACGATGGAATTACGGAATATTTTTGGGTAGGTATTTGAATTTGTTTAAGATTAAATAGGAGAGTATAGGGTCGTCCTTTTATAAGTATGGGAGATGACACAATAAGAATATTTCAAAAGAAAAAGCCATACCAACATTCTACACTTTCCAAAAGGATGAGAACTGGTTTATTATTATACCTTATATGATATAATTTCTAAATATGGTCATAAAATAGTAACTATAAATGTTTTATATCATTTCAACCCTTATTATTCTAGTTTAACCCTCAGTTAACATGTATTAATTGTAATTGTCGTAATTAATTTTTACCATTTTTACTATTTATTCTGGAAAAAAATTAAGTTGAAATTATTTTATAATATTATTTATTATGATTAAAAATATGCAATAAATTTTTCAAAATTTAAATTATATAATTGGAATAATTTAATTTTAAATTAATACTAGAGACAAGACCAAAAAGCTGGTTTCTAAAGAATATGTTTTCATAAGTATAAACTATTTTTATATTAAAAATAAAAATGAAATCGATTCCAATGAAATAAATTATATTAATAATAATATAATTGAACTATTTATTCTTTTATCAATTTTACAACAAAATATAACTTTTAAATGATTTAAAAGAAAAGGAAATTTTGAGTAAAATTCATTATTTTTCACTATATATTCATTAAAAAATTAAACTTTTCAGAAAAATTCCATTAAATAACATAATTTAATTTTTACTTTTGGATTTGAAAATTTAATTTAATTTATTAAAATAATTTTATAAAATTATAAAATATTAATTTTATTATTTATTAACAAAAATAAATATAAATCATTTTTGTGGAAAAATGTATTTCTGAAGCATATAAAGACTTTACTATAAATTAAGTATATATTTATAAATATATTTTCTTTATATAAAAATTTTATAATTAATTTTAAAAATATAATTATTTATATTCATATAAAAAAATTTAATAACTAGGTTATAATGGCCATATTTAATTAAAAATATTAATAGTATATTGCTGTTTGTTAAAACTCTAGTTTACATGTTACCCAATATTTTGAAGAAATTAAATGTATTTAATTTTTTATCATAAATTATTGGGGTGCTACTTTATACCGCATAAAAAGTAATTTCAAACATGATATTCCATCACTCTGATACAAAATAATAATAATACTTCTACCTCATCATGTCTCCAGGTTCCCATGTAGCATCTTCAAGTTGGTGGTTTTCCCACAAAACATTTACCATGTGATTTGTCTTGTTTAATTGCAATTTATCTATATCATCTAGAGTCTTAAATGGTTGTTATTTATAGGAAATACCATGATCTAATGGTATGACCTCTATGTTTAGTACAAGGGATCTATTAGGTTTTTACTTCCTCAGTAGATTTACAAGAAAAAATTCGTGGACTTGGGAGAGGTTCAGTGGGAACAACAAGTGATAAAAAACTATCCATACTCAATACAGATTATAAAAAGGGCCAATATAAATATGGATTAGATTTAATTTATTTTATTATGTCATAATCATCCTTTAAGGATAAATTAATTATAAAATATTCTCACTATCTTAAAACTCCAGATCATACTGATGATTGTCAGCATGAATTTGCTACAGAATCTAAGTCTCCTGGATGTGTTGTTGAATGGTTATGAATTTATGTATGAGTTAATCATCTCAACCAGGTCCCAATATCTTTATTTCTCTAACTTCATCCCAGAACATTTGAGTTCTACACTTATTTTTATAGAGGGACTCCTAAGGATCCATCTGAATTCTTAATTTAAATATATTATTTTAAGAAAACATGACTTGAGGATGGTTCTGTTTGAAAACACCATTGAAATACATAGAAAAATATATCAATATATCCCATAGGATTTGAATGGTCCTATCACATTGACCATATGTATGAGGCTGTTACACTATGTTGAAACTCAACTCTGTATCCAGAGTTTGCTGAAGACCTCTTCGGAACATTGAGGTTACCCTGAAATCATGATTAGATAAAATAGTATATGGAAATCTATGATACATTACCACTAGTTTAATTTATATCATGAAAGTATGTTCTAGAGATAAATATTATTTGATATAAATGGTATGTTCTAACTTTGAACGTGATCTACTGAAACCCGTATATCTGGGTTCCCTTTAAATGTTTTGGGGAGTCCGCTGACAAAATCCGTTATGATGTTTTCCCATTTACATTCTGGTATGGGTAATGATTGTAACAACCCATTATAATTTTATCTATAAACCTTAAATTTTATACATACCATGTATGAAGATAAAAACTTTTCAATATATTTCTTCATGTCTTCCCACTAGAAATACTATTTCAAATCTCTATATATATTTTTTACTTCTCAGATAAATAGGGAAGGACAAACATTTAGATTCCTCTAACAGATCCTTCCTCAAAAATGGTGTGCATGGAACAAATACATATTTAATAAACATTATAATTCTATTATAATTATGTCTAACTTAGAAACATTTATCTCTATCTTATCTATCACTATATCTTCCTTCTACAACTCATTAATCATGACTCAAATTGATGGTTGAATAGTTATTTGAGACAGATAAGATTTTCCTCATTTTTCCAAAATTTTAAGACACAAAATTTAAAAATCAATAAATATTGGATCTTATGTGATCATAATATTAGAAAATAAATCATGATAGTTTCTTCCCAAATCATCGAATACCTTCGATTTCCTAGGGAAATATTATATTAATCATTCACAATATATAATAAACTCCAACCATCATATCTGGTCCATGTTCATCTCTTTCTGTGTAAATATATAATTTAAAATTGTATGATTTGTATATATATCACACCTTACAACATAAATATAATACCTAAATATATTTAATGCCAAACTAATAGTATCAAACTCCAAATCCCGAGTTGGGTAATTGTCCCCATGAAACTTCAGTTTTTGAGGCATAAGCTATCACCATATACTTATGGATGAGGATTAATCTCAGTACCTTATTAAATTAATTACTATAGATTACAAACATTTATCCACTACAGGGTAATGTTAGTACATGTACACTAACTAAAATTTTCAATAGTTCCTTGAAATTTTCTTCACATTCAACTATCTAAATGTACTTAAATCTCTTTTGAGTTATGTTGGTGAGTGTATTAGATATTTTAGATATATTCTTTAAAAACCATAAAAATTTTCTAGCCGAACTAAAAAAATTCAGATCTATATGATAGTAGTTGGTCTATGATAATTTTTAATAGCTTCTATCATTAATGGATCCATATATATTCCCTAACTTTAGATTATTTGACCCATAATTAATGCTTTTTTATTTCAAAAATTCACACTTGGTAAAAGTATCATAAAACCTCTCACTCATAAGGGTATTTATCACAATTCTCCCGTAGTCTTTATGATATTCATTTATTTTTGAATATTTAAGAATATTATCTATAAGGAATACAAAAAATAGATCAAGGTAGTATCTAAATACTCTATTCATTAAATCCATTAAGATAAAATGGGAATTAATAAGACTAATTTCCACCACTTTATAGTCATAGTTTCATACCTTGCACAAAATAATATCTGGGATATATCCTTAATATTGACCCAAAATTATTAATTTCCAAAATTATGGAAAATGTTCTTAATGTATTGATATCCACACAATTGATTAAACAATTCATCAATATTGGGAAGGGGATACCAATTAAAGATTGTGATCTTATTAATCTCTTAAAAATCAATGTAGATTCACATCAAACAATTATTCTCCTTAAAAAATTAACAGATGAAACCAACTGAATAATTGGATAAATAAATCCTTTGTCAATATTCTCTTGTAGTTTATTATTCAATTCCTATAACACAATCATGACCATTTTACACGGTGTCTTTGAAACAGGTGTAGCACTATGTTTGAGTTCTTTGGGGAAATCAACCCCCCTATTCAATGGAAGACTATGAAACTATTCCAAAAATACATTAAAAAAATCCTACACAATATTCATATAATCAATCTTGAGATTCTCCCATACCAACTGATATGAAAACTCTTTTTGAATAGGTATCTAGACCCATAAAATGGAAGTGATTTCCATCATATATTCGTATTTATTTTTTCACTAACAGACGATAATCATAAGTAGGTTTGGAATATCAAATGTGACATCCATTCCATAGTAACTGATGTAGGATTTATGTTGATAAATAGAATCCCTACCAAGATAACATCAAATTCCACTAGAGGGTGAATAAAAATATTTTTAGGAAGTACATTCCAACAAAATTCAACTTGAGAAGAATCATAGACATGAGATGCGAACATCATACTATTATGGGGATTCACTTATAATGAAATTTCAAATTGTTGGGGATAGGAATTAACATTAAATGATACATTTACCAATATAAAATTATTTATATAACTATTCTTATCTGTGTTACTTAAATATTTGAGCATACTTGTTACCACCTCAACATCAACGTTATATCTCAAATCACTAACTAAATTTTATAAGCATGAATACTGAGAATCACTGATAAGAGTGATTAATCCTAAAATAGAATTCATTAGATTTATGAAATCACTAATCCTTATTTTCAATATATACTCCCTTAGGTATAACCTATGACATTCATGATCATGATATATTCAAATCCTTCATGATGGTTCATAACGAGTTTGTGATTTTTCAAAACATTTCCCCATATATTGTCAAACCTAGTGAACACCAAGGCCTATTGTCATGCACCCTGTAACAATTGAGTAAGATCCCAATGTAACCATTTCAATGTTATCACCCATAGGTAAAACTATTTTAGAGCCACATCCACTTGTAGTTCCCAAATAGGGATGTAATATCTTAAAAACCACTAACTTTATCCTTCACCAAAATTACATGACATTTTCTTATAAATATACATAACCCAAGGGTTCTTACAAATGTTCTATTACCATAGTTTCCAAAGGATAACTATACCATGCTCTGATACAAATATAGTTAACCACACTTTTTATACATAGATATTAAAACTTATTAGATAAATATTCATAACATATCATAATTATCCATGCTAGAATAATTTAGGTCTTGTATATTTTGAAACATAGATACATAGACAAATACTTCATAAGTTAACTACATAATCTCCCATTAATTTCATCATAACTAAAACCCTCCTTATATATATCATTATTAATACCTTTAATCTTAAATTTTGGGTTATAAAAATAAGAAATAATGATCTCAAATTCTCTGTAAGGGTAAACACATCACAAACCAATCTGGAGTTCCATCCAACTTGACACCTGACCCGATCTGTGGCATGGCCCATTGGAATTCCCAATCCCCATGGGATGGAAAAAAGTTCTTGGGTATTTACAATACATATTTGGAATGAATTCACCCATGAAAATAATCATAAACATATAACTAAAATAAATAAAATCCAAAACTGAATAATCATAAATGGACAAGCCTTAACAATTTTCAGGTTCATGTTTACAACTTAAAAAAAACACAGAAACACTACAATAGAAGGGAGACAAAAAAACCACCCAAAAACCTCCATGTGATAAGATGATTATCTCCCTAAAGCCACCTTCATCAACAACACCAGTAAGGGAAAAAACACTAGCATCCCAAACCACCATCTCTGACCATATTACCTTTACCTGTGTCAAAAAAACCAAGTTTACTTACACCTAAAGGTGTAAGTAGGGTGTGAGGTAAAGCCCCATAGGATGACATCCAACAAATATGTTCCATGATATAAATTGTATAAGATAAAAAACATTCAAGTTTTATTATATAAACTTCGAATACATTTTCATGGAGAAAAATTTTCAATAGAAACATGTCTTCTTTTAATGTAACGATAAGGTGTATCGTATGTCGATGGTAAGTGTGATATCACCATAGATCACTAAGTCACCGGAACTCCCTATAGGAACTAGCTATGTTTGGAAACCTAGTAACATGGTATATCAGTGAAAGATGGTATAATAACCACACTGAACATTGTTCTCATGCATAAGATAATAGAGAGGAGAAATATCCGAAATTATTATATTCTCCAATCATCACAAATATTTAGTTAGTGTTGTCATATTAAATCCCTTTATGTGAATATATGTTAGAGGAACTTATGAATAACTAGAATACTAGTCTTATTAAGCCCACCTAGTAACCCAGGATTCCCTTTTTTCCCAATTTACATTTCACATGATGCGTAGCTCAAAACGTTCACAAACACAAGACAAACAAATACAAAATTCTTATTAAATAACCATTTTGTAAAACCAAAATCACATTCAAATCGAAAATAACACCAAAAACCATTTCAAAACTTGGTTCACATCTCTTGAACATTTTATCAGAAAACCTTAAGGTACAAAATAAGGAATCACATGTGAAACCTAAATGAAATATAACTCATTTTATATAAAAAACACTTTTTCAATACAAAAGAACCTTGAATTACATAAAAAAGACATGTTTCACACCACATAAAATGCATAGAACATAATTAAACCCTGAAGAAATTACATTAAAATCATAAAATAATGTTTCATTATGGAACCACCTACCTCAAGTGAAAAAACTCCTTGAAAATGGTGCAAAAATTCAATCGTACCTCATTCACACCCTTAAGAGAGAAGATAAAATCATAAAAATCAATATAAAACCCCCAAAAATAATATCTAACCCTAAAAATGACACTCAACCTATTGAATATTGGAAACCCAAATAAGGGGGAATGAAACCCCATAATAGATGAGTAAATCAAGAGAAGAGGGACTTACTTGTGGGATTCATGAAGAATCCAAGCCAAATCTCCCACCAAAATGGATCCCAAAGAGGAAGGAAGAAGTGGAAGGCGTGCCTAGGGTGAATGATCCAAAAATGGGAGGTGAATGGGTGTTTAGGGTCAAAAATTAGAGAGAGAGAGAAAAAGTGAAAATCTAATTCTTCATGTCCTAGAGAAGATGCATAGTTTTCCTGCATGGTTTGTTAATCGTATAAAAAATTTGTGGTTTCCACTATCTACCTATAAAATTCCATATTATTAGAATTCATGGTTTTTACAATGTGTGCTAACCATGAGATAATCCCTCTTCCAAAAACATCACATGGATGCATGGTTACATGGGAAATGGTCAACGGTTGGACAAACAATACGCCACCTGCTGTTTACCCCTTTTTTCTAATTTTTCTCAAAAAACTCAAATTAAAAACAATTTGAATAAGACAAGAATAAAATAAATAAAAAATTAATTCAAAAGGAAATCATGGGTGTGAAAATTCTCTACACCATAATAACTTTCTTTCTATGGAAAGTCAACCAAAAGCTTAATCAGAGAATAAAAATGGATACTCTTACTCAACCCATGAATTTCACTCCCAAGTATCATGCATATAATTAGTTTGTTTCCAAATCATCCTGACCAACATAATAGAATTACCACAAACTAATTTCTCCTAAGAATCTGGAATCACACTGGTTTCTCAAACACTACAAACCATGATCAATTTTTAACTCATCCTAAGTCAACACATGTGACCAGTACAATTTGTACTTTTTAAACTGGGAAACATGAATGAACTCATGAATTGATATAAAATATGAAGGATAAGATACTATTTATGACACCTTACCAACCCAATTGGTGATTTTGAGAGTCTGGAAATACCTTGGTGTTAGCCTTCATTGGTTTCCCAAATTGCAGTGACCTGAGCAAGGTGACACTTTCAAGAATACCTAATTATCCATAGAAATATCACGATCTTAGTGTCTCTAATCGACATAAGATATGAGTTGACATTGAGATTTCAATAACCACTATCTAATCATCTTGACCTTCTGAGATGTCTCATGTACTAATCTCATTCCCACTAGTGAGGTCTCACCCACCTCCATAGAACACGAAGGTGACTAGAACAAATGACAATATAGCACCTTGAAATGGGCCATTCGAATTAAAGACTTGTAACGATTATTATATTAAAAATCTACTAGTACCAAATGGATATCCCAGGAACCAAATGAATCTAATATTCATACTTGGATCATGTCTTCCAAAATATGATTCGTATGCTTCTTCAGACCATCCATTTGAGGATGGCAGGCCATACTCAACTTAACCTATGACCACATTGAATTTTGAAGGACTTCCCAAACATAAGATATGGAATATGGGACCATATCAGAAAAAATAGATGATTACACACCATGGATCCTCACTACCTCATGAATATATAATCGGACCAACTCATCCACCATTTTTAAATCTCTGATTAGAATGATATGGGAATACTTTTTCAGTGATTCAATCACCACCCAAATGATATTCGTTCCCACAAGTTTATGAGGTGAGCTAAAAATATTTTCCATGTTGATATCATACCACTTCTAGGTAGAAACGAGTAGCTACTAAAGAAAACCAAAGTGCCTTTTATGCTCTAATTTAACCTTCTAACACATGTAGAAACTTCTGACAAAGTCAGCCACATCCCGCCTCATGTCTATTCACCATGAATTCCAGTGCAAATCATAATATATCTTGGTAGGACTAGGATGAATGTCCTACTGATAATGGTGGATATCCTTCATCACGACCTTTCTTAATGAAAACGACACAACATGGAGGCTCCTAATGAAAAAGGTTCCCTCAGGAGACAATGACCAATCACAAGCTGTCTTCCAACCATGAAGAGGATGCACAGACTACTAGAATAACTCATCACCATATTTATTATACTGAATCAAATCGTGGAGAGAAGGATAAAATTTGATAATAGCCAAGAATGTGCCTCCACTATTCTCCTTTGTTTCCACATGCAACTGGGAAAATAGACCCATCAATGTCCACTCATCACTGGACTCTTTCGAATCGTTCACAAGTACTTTTTTACTTAAGGAATTACCACAACATTACCTTTTCCTATGGTGTAAACTAAATTAATGTAAAACCCTAGAAGGTACTCCAACCACCATCCCTGATTGAGATTTAGATCATTTTATGGGAAAATTCTATCCAAACTCTTATGATCTTAATAAAATAAAAAATTATCTCCAAAGAGATATTGGTGCTATGTTTTTTAGGGAATTCATTACCACTACTAACTCTAAATCATGGGTATGATAGTACTTTTCATGTGGTCAGGGTTAGTAAGAACCATATGCCACCACATGATCATCCTTTAAAAGAACACACCCATAAACCGTACTAGAGGCATCACAACAAAACAAATAGTCATTCCTTGATTCCAGAAAGATATGTATAGGGGTCATACTGAACCACCTTTTTAGCTTCTCAAAGTATTCATGTAGTTCCGAAGTATGATCGAGACCATTGAGGGGGGGGGGGCAATGGTTATTTTTTATTTTATAAGAATGTTTTTTAGACACTTAATAAAACTTTCTAAACCTTTAAAATTGTTAGATTAACAATCCACTCAAATATAACTCAAAAACTCACCTTTAGTATGAAAAAATATAAAGATAATTCAACAAATGATATTTATAAGGTTCGGTACAAATACTTACTGCTTTCCATGTTGGATAGTCCCACCAACATGTATTCTTTCACTATCATCTTTCTAGAATAAAAATTCCCATGAAACAGAAAATTCTACAATCCCAACAGAAACATTCCTTCAATATTTGGTTATACCCCCCAAATATCCATTCTAGTATCCACTTCCCAAAATAATTATTTTTTAGAAATTGGTAAGCATAAACAGTTAAAAGCTTCACTTTATTTTTCTTTTCTGATCCACTTATAAAAGTATTCACATCCTTCACAAGTATGATGAATCAAACAATACATGTGTACCATCTTCAAGAACTACAACAATCCACTTAAGGAATAAAATGGTCTTGAATAGACATATAGATCCTCAGTCCAAAATAATTTCTCGTCATTGATCAGTTTGATCTTCCCAGTCTAGATCCTCAGTCCGATAGTGGTCAACCCAGTCTAATTATTCTTATTCTCTTCCATATTCAATTGATTATGAACTCAATCGAAAACACTGAATTCTTGTGTCTGATGGAAGTAGGTTTGATGAAATTACATAGACAAATATTCCTCAGATTCAACCTAAAAAAACGTTTGGCTGGATACTCAAAAACGGTCCCAAAAATTCCATTACTCAAGTGCGGGAATGGACAAGAGTGAGTTTTACAAATGAACTCAGATATCCATTTATACAGACCTAAAAATGGTTTAGGCAGGGTTCTAAAAACTATTCATTATTAGAAAAATTTCCCAAATCTTCAATTCCCCATAAATATAAGATCTATATTTTACTCATTTAAATACATTACGAATATTTAAATCTCTATGATTTATGGAACTTACATTTACTTATTAAATGATTCAATCTTTTTTAACAAATTCTTTATTGAGTAGTTACTTTTTCTTGAGTAATAAATTTTCCTTGCATAATATTTTTTCATGAGTAAGAAACATTTATTGTGTCCCAGATTTTTCTTTATTAAGAACCTTTTCTTGATTCTAAAAATTTTCTTGAGTAAAAACCTTTTCTTGAGTAGGATCTTTTCCTTGAGTAAGATACTTTTCTTGAGTAAGAACATTTTATTGTGTCCAAACTTTTTCTATAGTACAATCTTTTTCTTGAGTAAGATCTTTTTCTTCCCCACCTTTTCATCCATAAAGTTTTAATCATATGTTTGAAAACATATTTAGGATTAATGAAAAATAAAAAACACCAAAGCATCATCAATTTTTATTGGAGTATTTCTTACTCCAAAATAGCTTCTTAATTATGATTTCAGAATCTGATTTTCTGAATACAAAGATGTTGGATACAAGATCCTATATTCTAAAAATTATGTATCCTATTTTCTCCAAAGGATGGATCTAGCTTTCACATAATCCTGGAAATGATTTTCACATAATACTGGATTTGATTTTCTCAAAATGCTGGATCAGATTCTCACAAAATGTTAGATCCATTTTTCATAGAATGCTAGATTTGATTTTCATAGAATGCTAGATTAGATTTTTTTTCCAAATACAGGATCCAATTTTTTCAAAATTATGGATCCAATTTTCAGATACATGATCCAATTTTAATCCTTACTCAAATAATTCTCAAAATACATTCTTTCATATATATATATATATATTGATTTATTGAAATAAATCCAACCAAAATATAACTGGGGTCCAATAATACCTGACATTGTAGGATCCATTCAAACTTTACTCCTTTCTAAGTGAGAAACATCCTAAGAGAAGAAATCCTAGAGAAGTTCCCAAAAAACCACTTATAATATCCAGACAAGCCTAGAAATCATAATGATCTCAACAACATTATTTAGATACTCCCATGTCACCAATGTACTGATCTTGTTAGGGTATATTTAAACCCCTTCTTCTAAGATAACAAGACCCAGGAATATTACCTCCCTCATCTAGAAAGGGCCCTTGGAAAGAATGGCATAATGTTGATGGTCCCAAGAGTGCCAAAAATTATTCTAAAATGGTGGTGATTCTCATCCTTAGTTATATAATAAACTATAATGTTGTCCACAAGTACCAAAAAAAAGAATTCAGATACATGTTTAACACTCAATTCATAAGTTCAACAAAGACCGTTGGGGCATTTGTAAACTTGAAAGGCATGAACAAGTACGTAAAATCGATATAACTACTTAAAATCTATTTTTGGAATATCTCCCTCTTTAACTAGGACATGGTGATAACTTGAAAAAAAATCTATCTTAGAAAACCACCTAACTTCTTTTCACTGATCAAACAAGTCATCAATATAAGAAACTCATATTTTTCATGATGGTTACCTTGTTCAGATTTTGGTAATCGATACCCAATCAGAGATACCCATCAGACATCTTCACAAAGAAGACTGGGGTGACCAAAGGAGAGACGCTCTGGATAATGAATCCTTTTGATTCAAGATCTTTCAATTCACATTTAATTCTATTATCTTATTTGGGTCTATATGATATGATGTAAGGGATGTAGGCTATATTGCTAGTGAAAAATCCATTTAGAAATCTACATACTACTATGAAAGAAAGCTTGAAAAGTTAATAGTGAATACCTCTAGGAAGTTTTCATCCACATGAGGTAGTCCACCATCAGGAACACCACAACCATCCCCCAATAAGTGTGATTATAATTGAAAATTTGGATTCCCAATTTCAAAAGTGGAGGTCTAGTACAACCTGACCGAGGATCCCATTCTTATTAGAAACATGGGTACTTCCATGAGGTTACATAAAACTCACCATCCACTAGTGGTAGTCGATGTGTGCCTGATGTTGAACCATCCAATCTATACTGAGGATTAAGTCAAAAGGACCATTTCAAAAATAAGAAAATCCCATTATAATATGACCCATGACATAGTGAGTTCACAATATGGACACAAAAAACCTTATCCTTCTTCTTACAAAAGGCGTTACCAAATCCATCACAAAAGACATGAGTTCGGATGGAAAATTTAACAACTTCACAAGATTGGTATAGATAAAAAACGACACATGACAAAACAAAATAAAATGATATCTAGGGAAGATGAAATCAAAATTTTACCTAGAACTATCAAATTCCCTACATCCGATCCCACTGGTGCATGACCCACATTAAGAAGATTCATGGAATTTTACTGAGTCTAAGAAGGACAACATACCAATAAATTTTCTATAAATTGACTCTGAGCATAAGAGGATCTAATATTACTAACATGACCACTAGATTGGTATCACACCTTCCTAGACATATTCAATTGAGTTGACATCCCCCTCGACACTACAAACCCCACACCACTATGATAGGAACAAGTGGCCCTGACAAATCACCGCAAGTGACCCCTGTTCCCACACTGATGGCATGATCTATGTGGGGCTGGGTACACTGACCAAATGAGCCTCATATTCACAAACAAATAGAAAACAACTTATCCAATATCTATAACAACATACAATGTCTTTCAGGGAGTATGGCTTTGGCTACCACCACCCTTCTTTCCCTGATCGTCCCGCTTCCTCTTCTTCTAAGATGAACTAACACTTCCCATCCCTGACATAGCCATAGAGGAACCAGACCTTCCCATATGGTCAACCTCCACCACAAAAGCATGGTGAAACACTTCAACATTGGTCTTCAGATTAAAAATAAATAACTGAGAATAAATATCTAGCAGAAACTCTTAATTGAATATCTCATCCTTCATCTTCTCATTGGAAGAAATTTCTAGTGGATACCAAACTAGATCAACAGAGATGTTGGTGTACTCCATCACTGAATGTCCCCCTAGAACAAGACCCATAAATTCCCAATATTTGGAATAGGTCAAGACCTTAGGATAGTACTATTCAGTAAAGGCAACTTTGATTTAATTCTAGTTCATCTATTCATTCTTCCCACCTTGAACCACAGAGCCCCAACACCTTCGACTGTGACTTTATAGAAGCAGTGAATCACAATTCACCCTGAATTACTAATGAGTGTTGAGTAAATAAAATATCCTCTCTATTTTCTCGGCCCATTCCCCTACTTCATGAGGCTATATGTAACCTCTAAAGGATGGAGGTTTTTTCTTTAGAAACTTTGGGTCTTTTTCTTTCATAGGACTTGGTTCAACTTCTCAAATCGTAGTTGGACCATGAACCGCTCCTTATCCTAATGAATGAATGTAACTACACATAATTCTATCAGTGAAATTTATCCCTTCTTGTAGTAGTGTAATAATCACATAAAATCACATTAGAAAACTAAATACCATATCATACTATAATAAACTACTATCTGACTTTAAAACATAAATTTCCACTTTTGTGTTTTGAATGTCGAAAATATGACATGCACAGTTGCGATTGGTATAATGTTTGGATTCCGATAGGGAAAACATAATATTTAGTGAATATTAACCTACCCATATGAATAGAAATATTTCCCTTATGAAAGGTAAATCGTCCAAAATAATAGTAACCTCACCCATGAATGTATAAATAAAATGTAGGCTTCTTATACGTGATAATATGACCATAGTAAATGTGATGATATTTTTATAAGTCATAAATATTTAATTATAATTTTATCATTAATTTAATAATTTAAAATAAAATTTATTTTCATAATTTTATTTTCAAAAATTAATATTTTTATTTCTTATGATTATAATATAATTTTATTAGATCTTTATTAATTTTTCAAAGTGTTAGAAAAGCAGTATTAATTTTAAAATTCATATGTTTAATGTAAATTATGATTTTAATTAAAAATTAAATTAATCATATTTAGAAAATTATTTTAAAAAAATGGTGTTCAATTTTATATTATACACATCAAAAATTGGTTAGGTTAAATTTTGGGGATTTTTTTTGAAATACATGAATTTTTGATGAATAGTGAAATACTATAATTTACAAAATAAGCTTAATACATTAATTATTGAGTCATGGATGATGTTATACTGACGTAATCCAAAATGGTTCGAAATCATATGATCATGTTACTATATTTAGTGATGGAATCGTCACCATTCATTTTCTTTTGGAGAAATAACAAATTAATGAATATAGTATTGTGAAAACCCCTCTACCCTCCACTATAAATACCACCCCTCACACCCTCATTTCTTCACACCTATCAAGCTTTAATAATTTTCCAAATTATGTGAAAATACCTTCATTATTATCTCCCCTACATCCATAATCCCTTTTTTCTGATAAAAGCCCAAAACCTCTTCCCTAAAGTGGCTCTCAAAGATGATATATTCAAGATGTAATTTCTCTCTTCATTCATTCAATTTCCTTTCAATTTTCATTTCTTTTCTAATATTATCCACAACTTCTCTTATACAAATTTTATGATAACTATAGAATGATTGATATAATTATATGATATCATTTTATTGTATTATTATTTATTATATTCATCCATATCACTCTTTGTTTATAAAAAAAAAATCGTTGCTCGTGATGTGTTAATTTGCCTACATCATGGGTGATTCAATACCATTTTCATCCTTAAAGGATATAAATGAAAACACTAAATGGTTGAAAATAGATTTAAATATCTATTTTGTAACCCATTTTATATTTTGGAAACAAAAGTTATTCCAAATACTAATTTATAAAACAAAATTGGATCATTGTGATATAAAAAACAACCCAAATTAACCTAAAACGATCATCATTAAATATAAACTAATGATTCATCAACATGGTATATAACATAATTCATTAAAATACCATTTATAATAATTTAAGATCATTAATAAAATGTAATATCTATTCGGGATGTTTATCCATGATTTACATGAACTTCTGTTCATGTGTACAAGTGAACAGTTCATGAAAACTAAGAAAAACAACACTCTCGAACAATAGATTTACACACTAAAACTCATCCAAAATCCCATAAAATAAATTAATGAAACCATAATGAACCATATTCAAGTATAAAAAGTTTTTTATCTTCAAAATAATGAATATAATGTCATTATATAGGACATTAAAGTGACGAAAGTGTTCAGATACAAGGTAAGGGGAAATTCATGAACCCAACTTTCATTCTGCAGGTTCTCTGTTTTTCACTATTTTTTCGGTATGATTACTCCATAAAAATAATTTTTTTCATTATTATCTTATATTTTATGGGATATAAATGTTTTCCACTATAGTTTATCTCAAAAAAAATGTTTTCCAAAAGAACTCTTCCTTCAAAAACACACATTGTACTTCTCACCCATGGTTGATGGTTCATGTATCAAGTATGTTATTCCCTATTTATTTTGGGAACCCAAAGTCTATGAATGTGTTCTTATGAGATTAAACCCATTAAATTACATGGGTTATTTATTTTCATGATTAATATATATTCTATGTGGAATGCATGATAATGAAAATGTTATGATGTGACGGGTGCACCCAAAAATATATAGCGTAATATGACTGTTTGAATGTAACACGTGCACCCATAATTATAAATTGCACTAATTATTTGGGTAAAGTGATCATTATCATGGGTTAAAAATAAATTATGCATTAAAATTATACTACATTTGTTCACAACTATGTGTGGTACTTGACCACTAATACATGATGTTACATTTTTATGAATTTCCACAATCTATGCCTTTACCTAATGATTCCTCTCATGATTTTTATGATAATGATGATGTTATAATAACCCCATGTTATATTGTTTTATTTAATTATCTACCCTCTTACTGGGAGTTTATCCAACCGTTATTTTAATTTTTATCATTAGGTGACTACATGTTCTAAGGAGAAGTGATGATCCAACAATAAGATTGAGAATAAGGAATTAAATAAATGTTTTTGCTTTATGTTGTAAATGTTATGTATAGTCTAAGTTTTCCCAAGACACAAAAAATTTGGATCCTCTTATGTAATTTTTTTAAGTTTCTTATCATTAAAATTATGTAAAACAAATTTATGAAATGAAGAGTCACTATAGTTGGTATGACAAGAAAGGTTGAGTTAATTTTTGAATTAGGATTAGTGATCCCTAGAGAAAACCTATAGTATGAGAATGAATAAAAATATGAAAACAATAATCCTTTCTAAATATAGAGATCCCATATGATTTTATTTTAGTTAAAATTTTACAAATGAATAATTTATTTATTTATAAATTGTGGACTTATGTTTTTTTCTAACCTTTTCTATTTTAGAAAATAGTGGGAACCAAGAGAAACTAGGACAACATCCCGTGTAAGGGACAACACAACGATTAGACAAATGACATCCCCAAAGCTTTGGGAGGTGGAGTTAAAAAAATCAAGGAAATTTCTAACCATCTATCTCTGGTTATAAACAATAACCTAAATAATTTGGAACATACTCCTTCACCTAAGAGGGAAAAACTAGTTGTCATGTTTTTTATGTGGGAACAAACACCGATGTTTAGTGGACCTTATGATATAGTAGTTGCAAAATAGTGGATCAACTCTATGGATAATATCTTTTTTATGATTCACTGTTATGATATGGAGAAGTTGATTCTGGCCATTTATCATCTAGATGGAGAGTCCAATCAATGGGGGGCTTTGATTAAGAACACCAAGACGACTAACGAATTTTAAGTGGTGGGATGGGAAGACATTAAGACCATGTTTCTTAACAGGTATTTCCAAAAAACTCTTTATACAAATATGGAGAGATAATTTTTAGAGATCATGAAAAATTATGGAGAATCCTCCATGGCCTACGAAGAAAATCACACAAGGCATTAATTGTATTCTTTTGGTTTTGTTATCAACAATGATAGAAAAATTGATTGAATCTTTAGTTGGTTAAAACCAAAAATTCAAAAGGATCTTTAAACTTGAGACTTGAGAGTGAATGAGAAGTTGTTTGAAGTGATATCAAAGTAGATATGGATTTTGGAGAATGTTCTCATGGATATTGTTATGTGAAATAAAAGGTGGAGTTTCATGCCGGAGGATCTAATGATAAAGAAGGGAAGAAAAATCATCTTCCCAAATGAAAAAATGTGGGAAGAAGAATCATGGTAATTGACTCAAAGAGATGAGGAAATATTTAATGTGTGGTAGATAAGGCCACCAAGATCTTAAATTATTAAAATACATGATAAATTAGAGAATGTGTAGTACGAAAGGATAGAACAACCCATGGTCCAATGCTACAACTGTACGGAGAAAGGGAACTATGAATACCAGTGCACTAAAGCTCAATACCTTGAGGGTAATGAGCATCTGTATCCCCCAAAGCTAATATAATAAGGGAAGGATTATTCCATTACTATTATGGAAGTTTAACATGAAAATGATGTTGTACAATATACACATAAAATTAACTCAAGAATTGAAAAAATCTTATTTGATTATGGTTTTACTCATTCCATTATATCTTGCTAATTTTCAAGAACTATAGAATCAAAGCCCCAAAACCTTGATGTAGAGATATCAATAAAAACACCAAGTGGGGAAATAATTTCAATCCAAGTTTTGGACTCTTCTCCTATTTGCATATGTGGGAATATTCTTCCAGAAAATCTTGTAACACATCCCTTTCTGTAATTTGACACTTTCATGGGAATATATTGGATCTTGTTATATAGATCACATAAGGAAACATCTTTTCATATTCCAAATCATCCCATGATCCTTTAAAAATGTAAGGAAGATCATGAATATCCTTTGAAAATACTTCAACACTGTGGCTGTTGATTCCCTGTGAAGAGGCATACCTCACTCAAACGGTCGAGTCAAAGGAAAAAGTCAACGTAGAGGAAATTCCCATTGTAAGGGAATACAATATGTATTTATTATAGAGTTACCCAGACTTCCTCCAGATCATGAGGTAGATTTATCAATATAACTCATTTTTAGAGAAACTCTTATCTCAACGTGTCCTTATAAGATGGAACCTATCGAAATGGAGGAGTTAAAGAAGAAGATACAAGATATTTTGGGAAAAATTTTCATATTCCCTAGTGAATCACCTTGGGGTGCACTAATGATCTTTGTAAAGAAGAAGGATGGATCAATGCAGTTGTGTATCGATTACTGTGAACTCAAAAAAATCACCATAAAGAACATGCATCCTCTTCCAAGGATATATGACTTGTTCGATAAGCTATGAGGAGATCAATACTTCTCAAACGTGGATCTTTGTTATGGATATAAAAATATAAAGGTGAAGAAGGAATATATTCAGAAGATTTCCTTCTTTAAAAGTTATGGTCACTATGTGTTTCTGGTGATTCCCTTCAGACTAACTAATGCCTCTATAATGTTCATGGATTGTATGAATAAAGTATTTAGACATTACCTAAACAAATTTGTGGTAGTTTTTATCGATGATATTCTCATCGAATCCAAGAGAAAGTATGACCATTAATAACATATAAGACTTGTGTTGGCAATAAGGAGAAATGTTAAGTTGTATTCCAAGTTCAGAAAGTGAGGCTTTTGGATGAAGGAAGTCACATTTTGGGGACATGTGATCAAAAGTGAGGGAATTTCTATGGACCCTTCTAAAAAATGTGATCGAGGAATGGAGCAGACCCTCTAGTGTCAAAAAAATCTGTAGTTTTCTTGGACTAGTTGGGTTCTACCGACGTTTTGTGAGCAATTTTTCATGATTGTCATGACCTATAACTAAGTTAACATGGAAAGGGGTAAAGTGTGTTTGGATAGAAAAATGTGAGGAAGGCTTCAAAAAGCTAAAGGGAAGGATGATCACTGCACCTATAATCACATTACTAAAAAGTGGAGACTATTTTGTGATATAAATTGTATCTTTGAAAAAAGGCTTGGGTTGTGTACTAAGGAAAAATGATAATATGATATCCTACACCTCACGAAAGTTGAAGATCCATGAACACAACTACCCAACGCATGATTTGGAGCTATTAGTTGTGATTTTTTCCATGAAAATATAGTAGAACTACCTCTAAGGTGAGAAGTGTGACATATATACTGATCACTAGAGTAAAAAGTATATATTCACACAAAAGGAGCTCAACATGCATCAAATGAGATGTTTAGAGCTAATAATTTACTATGATTTCTCTATTCACTATAGACCTGGCAAGGTGAACAAGGTAGTTGATGATCTAAGCAGAAAAGAAATGCAACTCAATCCATGATGCAGATTAAGAAAGACCCTATCTCCATTGATATAAAAAGGATTTATTTGGAAATCATAAAGGTAGGGAATAAATACTAATTTTCCCAAATTATTTCCCAACCATCGTTCTAAGAGAAGATTAATGGGAAAAAGGTATGATCTGGATTTACAGAAGAAGGTGAATGTAGGAAAAGAAGAGAAACTGCAAGAGTTCCATATCGATGATGATAGTGTTATTTTGTTTGGAATGCATATTTTTTCACCTTCATCACTCAGGATAATGAATGAAATACCTGACAATGAAAATAGATCAACATTATCTATCCATACTAGTATCACCAAGATGTAATGTGATCTCCAAGAACACTTCTGGTAGGATTACATGAATAAGAAGATTGTGGAATATCTATTAAGTTCTTGGTATGTTATAAAGTCAAAGTATAGTGATAAAAGTACAAAGGGTTGATGAAACAATTGCCTAATCCCATGTGGAAATGGTATAATGTCACTATGGATTTTTTCATGTGTCTCTTGAAGACATCCAAGGTAAATAATGCGATATGGGTTATGGTTGACATACTCACCAAGACCACCCACATTATTCCTATTCAGGAAGATATCATTCTAGAATAACTTATAATGATATAGGAGAAGGATGTGGTGAGATTGCATGGTGTTTCACTCTTGATTGTCTCTAATCATGATCCAAGGTACACATCTAAATTATGGAGGAGTCTCTAACATGATTTGTGTACTAAATTAAATTTCAGCACGAACTATAATACCAAAAATGATGGACAATTTGAAAGGAAAATCCAGATTCTTAAAGATATGCTAAGATCCTACTATTTTGAATTAAAAGGTTGATGGGATCATTATGTCCCATTGGTTGAGTTGTCATACAAAAATAGCTTCCACTCGAGTATTCAGGTGGCTCCATATGAAGCTCTATATGTAAAGCGATTTATAACTCCAACCTATTAAGATGAAGTTAGAGAATGAAAGATAATTGGACCTGATCTTGTGCATGAGATGATAGATAAGGATCAAATCACCCATAAAAATATAAAAGTTACTTAGAGTCGGAAAAATATCTATGATGAAAATTGTAAAAGGTACTTAGAGTTTGACATTTGTGAACAATTCTTCCTTTGAATATTACCCTGTAAGAGAGTCACATGGTTTCTAAAGCAAGGGAAGCTATATACAAGGTACATTGGCCCCTTTGAGATCATTGAATGTATAGGAACTATGGCCTAACGGCTTGAAAATACACTGAATATGGATAAAGATCATGTTGTTGTTCACATATTACTCTTGAAGATGTACATACGAGATCCCTCACATGTATGGAAATCAGATGTTTTATAGTTGTAAGATTATCTCTCTTATGAGGAGTTTCCAGTAAAGATTTTGTACAGGAGATATAAGGATCCATGCAACAAGGAAACCCATCTTCTCAAAGCATTGTCGAAGAACCATAAGTATGAAGAAGAAAATTATTAACCCGATGATGTGATAACGAATAAGTACCCTCACCTGTTTATGTAAAAAAAATTCGAGGGTAAAATTTCAAAATGGTGGAAGAATATAACGACCTGAAATTTTATGAATGCAATTTCTACCTTCTTGTATTAATTTAATAATAATATAAAATGACATCAGGAAACAGAATGCCACATCATGCTTAAATAAACTACTATGTGAACTTAAAACATAAATTTCCCATTTCTGAGTTTTGAATTTCAAAAATATGACATACACAGTTACGATCAATAAGATGTTTGGAGTCCAATTGGAAATACATATTTTTTTGGTGAATAGTAACTAACCTTTATGAATAGTAACATGCCCTTATGAATTGTAATATGAACCTTATGAATGGTAAATCATAAAAAAATAGAAACCTCCCCGATGAATGTATAAATATAATTTAGGCTTCTTATAAATGACAATATGAGCATTGTAAATGTGTTGGTATTTTTATAAGTCATAAATATTTAATTTATATTTTATCATTAATTTAATAATTTTAACGAAAATTTATTTTTATAAAATGTCTTCAAAATTAACCTTTTGATGTCTTATTATTATAATAAAATTTTATGATATTTTTATTAGTTATTCAATGTGTTAGAAATGTTTATTTTATTTTAAATTTTGTATTTTTGATTTAAATTATGATTTTAATTAAAAGTTAAATTAATCATATTTAAAAAAATTAGTTTGGAATAATTGAGTAGACTTTTGGATTATAGACATTGAGAAATGGCTATGGTGAATTTTTGGGGGTTTTTTTATGAACTATTTGATTTTTAGGAATAGTGAAATACTATAATTTTCAAAATAAGCTAAATACAATAATTATAGAGTCATGGATGATGTTCAACAGATATAAGCCTTATTGGTTCTAACTCACATGCTCGATTTACATTATTTAGCAACTTATTAATCACAATTTCTTTTCCTATGGAGAAATAATAAATTAATTAATATAGTATAGGGAAAACCACTCTCCCCTCCACTATAAATACCACCCCCACACCCTCATTTCTTCACACCTCTCAAGCAACAAGCCTTGTCCAAATTATGCCCAAAAATATTAAATTTCCACTCCCCCGTGTAATGTATCCCTTATTCTGATAAAAATACCAAAACCTCTTCTCTAAATTGGCTCTAAAATAAGATATATTCAAGAGGTAATTTATCTATCTCTTCTTTTAATTTCCTTTATATTATAATTTCTTTTATTCTCTTATCCTAAAGCTCACTTTTCCAAATGTCATGGTAGCTCCATTATGATTTATATACTGGTATGAGATCATTTTAATTTAAGATTATTCATTATACTCTTCCCTCTGTCTATTTGTTTATAAAACTAAAATTATTGCCTGTGATGTGTTAATTTACCCACATCATGGGCGATGTACTTCCATTTTATTTCAAAAACTTCAAGAATGTAAATGAAACCATTAAATGGTTGAAAAAAGATTTTAATATGTATTTTTAACCCCTTTTATGTTTTTAAACAAATTTTATTCATAATACTAATTGATAAAACAAAACATATTCGTTGTGATCCAAACGTTTCCTAAATTAACATAAAACGATCATTATTAAATTTTCACTAATGATTAATCCACATGGTGTATAACACAATTGATTAAAAGGTAATTTAAAATCATGTAATATCATTAGTAACATTTAACTCCTATTATTTATGTTTATCCATGTTCTACATGATCTTTCATTCATGTGTAAAAGTGACCCATTCATGAAATCTAAGAAAAAGAACACTCATGAACAATGGATTTAAACTCAATAACTTATCCAATGGCCCCTAAAAGAACTTAATGAATCCATAATGAAGCATATTAATGTATAAAAGTTTCTATAATTTCTAATTAATGAATATAATATCATTATACATGACATTAAAGTGAAGAAATCGTTCAGATACAGTGCAAGGGGAAATTCTCAAACCTAACTTTCTTTCTTCGAGTTCTCCCTCTTTCACCCCATTTTTGGTATGGTTACTCCTTAGAAATATTTTTTTTCATCATTATAATAACTTTTATGGGATATAAATGTTTTACATTGGAGTTTATATCTAACAAAATGTTTTCCAAAAGAACTATTCTTTAAAAAAATGCACCTTTTACTTCTCACTCAAGGTTGATGGTTCTTGTATCAAGTATGTTATTCTCTCTTTATTTTGGGAACCCGATGTTTATGAATGTCTTAATCGGTGATGAAACCCATTAAATTCCATGAGTTATATTTTTTAATTATTTATATATGTTTTATGTGGCATGTATGACAATCAAAATGTTATGATATGACAGGTGCACCCAGAATTTAATAGCACAATATGAATTTTTGAATGTGACGGGTGAACCCAGAATTATAAATTGATCTAATTTATTGGGTAAAGTGAGGAATTTAATGAGTTAATGTAAAATTATGGGTAAAGATTATGCTATCTTTGTTCAAAACTACGTATGGTAGCTGACCACTAAGACATGATGTTTCATTTTTATGCATTCCCACAATCCATGCCTTTATGTAATTATCCCTCTCATTATTTTTATAGTGATGATGTTATAATCACCCCATGTTATATTGTTTCATTTCATTATCTATCCTATTATTGGGATTTTATCTCACCCATTTTTTGTTTTATATCCTCATCTGAAAACTTGTAATAATGAGAAGTCAAGAGCCAATAAGAAGCTAGAGAAGAAGCAATAAAATAAATGATTATGCATTATGTAGTAAATGTTATGTATGGTTCTAGTTTTCCCAAGACAATAAACTTTCATATCCTCTCATGTAATGTTTTTATGATATTTAACATTAAAATGATGTAATAATAATATATGAAAATCAGGTTCTCTATACTAAATAACCCATACGACAACATACACTAACCTCTAATAAATTGGTGTGGGAGAACACCCTCTAACCACATCATGTGGTTTCACAAGAAGTCTCTAGGGATGAATTATTAAACAAGAAGAAACAATCAAAAGAAAAACACTAAATAAAACCATTCTGAAAAGTTTCAGCAATGGAAACAACTACCAAGATCCCTTAAATCCAAATAAACTAAACCCATCACAATAACAATCCCAAAACAAAAAAACCAATCCACTCCCACACAATATATGTATACAGTCTTTATATTATACTTCTCAACTGGAGGATAATTCTAAAAAACAACCAAACATCCCATGGAGACTCAAGATCTATCATGAAGTACGATGGCTAAGAATCCTACTCACAATATGAACCCCATGCCCTAAAAATTCAAGCTCCAGTCAATCCAAACTCATCCAAAATTTCATAACAAAAAGAAGAACAAAACTGGATCTAATACTATTTTTCATTAAGGAAGATGGAGTTCAATCTAACCCGGAACTTAGAATAGTCTATGGAATGGCCCAAAGGGCATTCCCAACCCCCATGATCTGGAAACAAATGTTTGGGTATCAAAAATACATCTTGGTAATGATTTTACCCATATAAATAATAATAAACATCTATATAAAATAAATAATCAAAAACTAAATAATTATAACCAATCATGGCATAAAAATATTCAGGTTCATGTTTACTAGTTTAAACAAAACCTAGAAATACTGTAACATAAGGGAGACACCAAAATAACCCAAAAAACTCCATGTGATAAGAGGATTATCTCCCTCAAGCCACCACCACCAACAACACCAACAAGGGAATGACCACTAGCATCCCAAACCACCCTCTCAAAACATCTTACCTTTACCCGTGTCAAACATAACCAAGTCTATTTACACCAAAAGGTTTAAGTAGGGTGTGGTCCAAATCCCAATAGGATGCCACCTAATAAATAGGTTCCATGATATATAAATTATAAGATAAAAGAACATGAATGTTTTATTAAATAAAGGAAAAAAACATTTGAATGGTTTTTTTTCAATAGAAACAAGCTTTATTTTAATGTAATGAAGATATATACCGTATGATGGTAGTAAGTGTGATATAAATATTGAGAACTAAGGTATGATAAATATTTATAGGAACTAGATAAGAGTGGGACCCTAGTAACATCGTATCTCAGTTAAACGATTTACAATAACGACACTTTAATTCATTCCCAAGCATGAGACAATATAGAGGAGAAACATCCAAAATTCTAGTGCTCTCCAATCATCATAAATATTTAGTTAGGGTTGTCATTGTCAATCCTTCTAGGTGAATCTGGGTCGAGACCCCATAAAAATCACTAGAATTCCAGCCCTAGTCCGCCCATATAGGCACATAGGATTCTATTTGTGCTCATTTTACATTTCACACGATACATAGATCAGCAATTAAACATACAAGGGCCAAAAATATATAACATGATTATTAAATCATAGTTTTATATAACCAAAATAACATTAAAATAAAAAAAATTATTTGAAAATATTTTTCTCATCATGTTAAAATTTTATCAAACACTCTTAAGGAACAAAATAAGGAAACACATGTCAAACATACACAGAACATACCTAATTTCCTTTGAAAAGCCATTTTTAAACCCAAATAACATTTAATTACATCAAAAACAAATTTTACACCACACACAAGGAATGTAACATATTTAAACAATCAATAAAGAATATTAAATCCATATAATAATGTTTAAGCATAGAACTACCCACCTAGATTGATTAAACCCCAATAAAATGGTGAAAACGTCAACCTCACCTCAAACTCCACCCTTAAGAGGAATGATCTAACCTTAAAAATCAATATTAAACCCAAAAAATTAATATCTAAACATAAATAATGGTTGTTTATACGACAAGAATGATAATAGATTCAAATATCTCAATTCCTATTAATGAGAAAAAAATTTAAAAACCATATCCTATATATAAAAGATCAAAATATCGAGTCATGTCATAAATCATGTCATAAATCATTGTAGTTCATGAGGAATATTTTTTAAAACCATACCCTACATATCAAAGATCATAATATTCACTGATGTCATAAATCATGGATGTTTATGAGACATGAATGATAATGGAATCAATAAACACAATCCCTGAGAGAATAATTTTGTTATAAGACATAGATATTTGAAAAAACATATAAATAGAAAATCATTTAATTTATAGTAAAGGATTACTTCCAAAGATATCACAGTAGAACGGGTTCAACCCCAAAACCTTCATGGTATTCGAGGTTCACTCTAAAGGCTAAGATAGTGGATAGAGTCACCAACTAAATTGGGTTCATTACCTATTCCTTTCCTATTCATCTCAGGATATACCAATCAATACCCAATGAATTGGAGGGATATATAATTATTGACCCACATATCACATAATGAAAATAATATAGATTAGTTCTAAAATATCCTAATAAATTTATCATATCATAACCCATATAATGTATATAGGTTTCATAAACATTTTTCAATAAAATAAACCATATAAAATAAACTTCTTTCATAAATGTTACATCATTTCGTCATAGCAAAACCCGTGGAAAAGAAATGAGTTTCATAAACATAACTCATGGAAATGAAATGGATTCCATAAAAATGATTGATCATAATAATATAACATCTATAGAAATAGTAATGATGGTATCAATGGATCTTATCCCATGTAAGGATTATATAACATAAAAGGATTTCATCTAAGAGAGAAAGTCATTTTAAAATACCACATGGAACATTTATTAAGAAAAAAATATTTCTCATTTTGAAATCACTTAATTAAAATATAAAAGTTTTCATTATATTAAAGAAATAATTTCTATAAAATGATCCTTGAAAATTTATAAAGTAATATTCAAATAATAGTGTTTTTATGATGGGAGAAAATTTCTTTTGTGTCTTGTATGTTAAAACAAAAATTTATTTCACATTTTTGGTAAAAATTCAAATTTATGTAAGTAGAAAAATGAAATAAAGATTCATTTTAACAATTTTTTAAAAGGAAAAATTGGGTAAAAATTTCCTAAATATCAATGTGTAATAGTAATAAAATTCTTTAATTTTTTTAGAAAACATCAACATTGAATATAAAGGATTTTAGGATGAGGAGAGAAATAATGTAAGTTTTTCTTTAATTTTTTTGGAATCGTGAGTACCTAAAGAGAGGAAAATGAATGTAATTAAAATAATTTCTCAAAATTACGATAGTATAACAAAATTAATGATTTTATTAGTCGACAGATTGTGATATTTCATTTTCAGAAATATAATCATAAACAATACTGATAAACAATGAGATTGTAACATAATACCATTACCACATTGGTAAATTTGAATCATTATACCCCTGAATGAAATAAAATTATATGCATATCTAAATACATATAATTTTCAAAATAATTATCATAAATTAAATTCATGGGAATAATATACACCACAAAAAAATAAACAAGTTGTAAATATGGCTTGTGTCTCACAAAAATAAAATATAGACTGAAATCCCTATACTCTAGTCTCGAATTTATTCATTAAAATTAAAACCTAATATATATTTAATATATATATATTATAAATATATTATATAACCATAATAATATGTATCATACCATATATTATCCACTTATTATATTTTATGAGAAGTTTATTAATAATAACTTTTTTTAAAATCTTGTTTCTGGTAATTACTGCATTGTTTTTTCATGCATGTTTTGGTTTGGTAGTTTTGGCCTTTTTACATTGATCATGGATACATCATCTCGTGATTGTTTAAAATTATATAAATATAAAATAAATTTATTATACATTTATATTGAGTATCCCACTAAATATATATATTTAAAATGAATTTCACTATTTATGGAGACCATAGGCTGTAAGTACACAAGAACACTACTTTAATTTTTTCAATGGATGAATGAAATAAATTTAAATAGTATATCACCTTTAAAGAACCCTAATTATATCATAGGTATCATATATATTCATTATATAATTAATTATAACCATTTATGTTAAAATAAAATGAAAAACAAATCACATCGTTGTATGGAGAAGATAATCCACACATACGCATGAGGGAAATTATCGTTTTATAACAGATTGGGAGGTAAGAATGAATATTTGATATTATAATTAAATTTATATTTATATATATTTCATAAATATCATACATAAACATTAAATACATCATTATATTCATCCATGTGTGGTGGTTATGGAAAATTAATTACATCGGTTCACGAGGCGGTTGTCTGCTTTACACACGTTCAATGGTTTTGTTTCCAAACAAACAAAGGTGAAGATGGATATAGTTTATTTAATTAAAATATTAATATATTTTTATATTAGATATAATTATTTTATATTATCATTATATTTTAAGAATATTTTATAGTGGTGGAAGAATAAATAATATAAAATCACTCGGTTAAGAATGACACCTCTTCTTCATACCTCCTTAGGTTACCACCAAAAGCATTATTAATAGGGTATAATAATAAAACAAAGGCATATAGGACGTATGGATGGAAATATTTAAAATATTTTGGAATGTATTAGCTGATGTAAATTGGTTTGGAAAAGTGAGTAGGAGATGAGAGGGGGTTCCCTTTTATAAGTGGGTGAGAGAACACACATGAATTTTTTTAAAAGAAAAATTAATAATCACATTTTACATATTCCACAAGGAAAAAATGGATCATTATCAAAACATAGATGTGATATGGTCAAAATATTGTCATAAAATACATATTTGAAAATTAATTTGGTCATTTTATCCCTGATTGTTTTGTCTCAAACCTTGGTAAACCCATTTTAACCTCAACCACGATAATTAATTTTTACTATTAATTAAAACAAAAAATTAAGTTCAAATTATTATATAATATTAATTATTGTGAATAAAAATATTTAATAAATTTTCAAAAATTCTTATAACAGAAGTGGTAGAATTTAATTTAAAATTAAACCTCCAAATGTGATGTGAAAAATGTTTTTCAAAATAATAGATTTTATAATTATAAAATGTTTATATATAAAAAAATGAAATAGATTTTATTGATATAAATTGGATTAATTATAACATTATTGAAATTATTTTTATTTTATAATTTTTTTTAAAAAAATATAACTTTTTAAATGATTTAAATTAAAAGTCATTTTTCAATAAAAATCTATATTTTTCACTATTGATTTAAAAATTAAAATTTTAGAATAATAAAAAAATTACCCTAAGATAATTTTTACATGATTACTCCAAAAAAATGTAGTTAGTTTTCTAAAATATATTTTTTAAAAGTGAAAAAATTAATTTTATTTTTTCCACAAAAATAAATAAAGAGCATATTTTGAGAAAAAATTATTTTCAAATCATTTAATTTTTTCAATAAAATTAATTACTTATTTAAAAATATTTTTCATATATTAAAACCATTATGATTAAATTTTCAAAATATGATTATTGATACTCATATTAAATAATTTAATGTACAGGCTATAAAAACCATGTAAAAAATATTTATAGTATATTAAGGTTTGTTAAAACTTGGTCATGACTTTAACATAATATATAGAGAAGAATTGATCTATTTGAAAAATTATTTCACAAAATCATAGTGTTTTACATGAATTATGATTTTTTCATAAACATATGTCTTCATGGATATTACTAAAAATTTATTTCATGATTTAATATAAAATTAATATTCATGTAATTAAATTATCATGATTCTAGAATGGTAAAATACTCATCATAATAATTAAACAAAAAGTAAACAATAATAGTGCTTTTAAACCATCCAAAGGCTTATTATAAATGGTTATTCTCTAAATGATAACTATTTCAGGACATACTGAACTCATTTTCTTCTTTAATTACATGAATATAATATATTTACAATTTCTAAACTTATAAAACCATTATATAAGGACCATTTACTATCAAAAATATACCAATGTTACTTTATAGATTATGAATTGAATGACATACGAATTATAGATGTGTGAAATAACAATATAAAAAAATAACCAGATAATAAAATAATTTAATGGAATAATAATTAGTAATCAAAAATGAAAAAGGATTTGAAAATGTAAATAATCAATATAATTTTACTATTCTTGAGGCTAGAGGACATACAAGGCGAATTAGGACTTGGGGTAAGGGTTTTAATTCCAAGTATCCATTCTTCCCATGTATTAATATTATATTCAATATTATATTTCTATTACTCAAATTCAAGTTCATAGAAGTCCAACTTAATATTTTACTTTCATTTCTATGGAATTTAATTTATTATTTACAAATGATTTTAACATTTTAACCGTAATTTTTCAAAAAGTTTTTCATATTAAATTTAATTATTTGAGACATGTTTCACATTATGACTTTCATGGGGTTTTTATTTAGATGTTATTAAAGTTTTAATGGTTTATTTTCCAATATTAAAAATAAATTTTTGTTTTTTATGTTAAATTTACATTTGGGTAGATTATTAATTATTTAAATATAATACCTCATAAATTTACATAAAATATAGTTACATTATGGGGTTATAATTTATTTATACCAGTATACATCCCTTTTGTTCACAAATCTAATGAAAGTATTCTTATAAGTGGAAATAACCTTATCTATTCTTTTTAGTCAGGAATCTCTTTATTCCATGTCTATAGTTATTATATTTTTTTATTAATGTTCAATTATATAATTTGATGATTTATTAACGTTATTTATATTTCGATTATATATTTGGAAAATAGTTAATGTAATATATTTTTTAACATTTTCTATACGAGTCAACCTATATTGGCTATCTTTAGAAAAGTGTGAAAGGAATTTTTTTTAACAGAACCTACTTGAACACATTTTCTAACTATTTTAATTATTTTTATCTATGAAGATTCATTTACATGTTTTCTGGGGAATCCACAGTAATTTATACCACCTATTATTTCTTATTAATTTTAATTAAAACAAAAGTTATTAATAATGTTAAGGATATTTTTAATACTTTTCAATCTTTTTATAATTATCTTTAAAAATTATTTTTCATCTATTTAAATATAATTTAATATTTTTATTCTTCACTATGGAAATGCCTTATTTATAACAAAAACATTATTTCTTTCTATATCTTATAACAATTTGTTGTTTAATTTTTATTGAACCCCATTTCTTTTCCACATGTTATTTAATATATGATGGGATTAAAAAGGATTTCATGTTCATGTAGAACACATATGTATAGATTTTATTATGTGAAATGTAGGAAAAATTTTATAAATCCCTTTAGGGAATTTATTAATGCTTTATGTCTCATTATACAACATGAAAGGGACTATGGAATATACAAAATCCATAAAAAATTAAATGTATTCATGAGTGATCCCAATAAACCATGATAATTTTTCCACTATGTGACGATGGTCTTCCTAGTGAACCTTGGAAAAGGAAATGATTTTATTTTCTTAAATATCGGCCACATTATATTACACATATATATTTAATTACATAAACCTATTTTTTGATTTCATGGGTCATTATTGCTGACTCGGGTTTCTATAATTCTATATGCCATGTATTATGTTTTGATAAAAGCTTTAGGACATGAATCTCGATTTATGATCTATGTTATATTATGTTTGACTATCTTATATTTTATTATTTACCAAGGGAGTTTTCTCAAACGCATATGTTCATCTTATAGTCACTTATGACCATCAATGGTTATGTCATTTATTTTCCTGTACTGTGTGTTTGATCTCACCCTTTCATATGTTTCTATTACCTAGATAAAGAAAAATAGTATTATGTATGATGTGTCAAAAATTGTATCTTATGTTGTGATTTTTTTGTGGTAGGTTAAAAAATAAGTCAATATTTTAAATATGGTGATTTATAATTGAAGAATGAAAGTTTATCACATGATGAGTATTGTTTAGTGGAAAAAATATCCATTTGTATTGGGTTTTATAATATAAATAATTTTCCAAATTTATTAAGCTGATAAACCTAAAATTCCTTTAGTATTTATGTGATGAATTATTTTATTTAAATCATATAATTATGGATGTTTATGTTTGGGATGTTACATTTGGTATGAAATTTGGGTTTAGATGATTTTATAGGTTTATATATTATCCGTTATGGATTATTAAAACGTTGAAGATTCCACCATGGGTTAATAAGTTTATGTGTGATCCTAAATTCAAAGTAACTGATTCCCTTTTCATGTCTTACATTATTGGATTTTAAGGTGAGTAACGAGTTTTCATAATATTTTTAGGGGTTTCTAAGAATAATCAATGATTATGGTATATATAAACATTTGGTTTTATATATGATTTTATGTTTTGGTAATTATGATTATTAATAATAAGGGTTATTTTATTTTAGGATGCATAGATAACCTTTAGGATTTAAAATTTATTTGGAGATAATGTTATTAAAGTTATAATAGAAGTTGTTTATTATGAGGAAACATTACAGGATTGAGTTATATATTTCAAATCAATGGATAATATATGATTTCTTATCTAAGGGATTGATATTAATTGAGGTATAAATATTACTTTAATTATTTGATGTATATATAATAGTAAATGAACTAATTTTTGAAAAAATAAGAATATATTTTGGGTTTAAAAAATAATAAGGAGGATTTTGGTTATTTTTTATGTTTATGTTTTTTTGGGAAAATGGTTAAGTTAGTTCTTGATAGAACATGAGTTTGAGGTTTTATTTCTATTTTATTTAAAATTTGGTAAGGGAAATTTAAGAAATTTTTTAGGGTTTAGTTGTTTTGTTTGATTGGATAAGAATGAATTTTAATGGAAACTTAGGTTTTCCAGATGATGTTATTGTTTACATTTATGGTTTTGAGGGTCAAAGTGTAACTATTTATTATGATTCATTCTTATTCCTTATTTGGGTATTTTTTTACCGACCATTTATTTAATTGATTACTTTTTAAATGGGAAAACATGTAAGCATAATTAGTAAAATCTTACATATTTTGGGTTGTATTTTAGATGATAAAAGTAATGGGGTTAATAATTATATTCTAATATTGTAATATATAATTAATTACATGTTTTAATTATTATTATTTATATATTAAATATCATTATTACACATAGAAGGATGGAAATCTTGCAGGACTCTCTTATCCATCTTAGATTCTTTAATTACATTCATAATTAAAAATATATTATTCATGTAATCCTACCATGTATTCAAAACTTCAACTCACATTAATGTTACTTTGAAATATATAAAAAATTCTTTCAATTATTTAGTATTATGATGGGAATTTTATTAAATTGAGTTATATTTTAAAGACACAACTTTCCCATGTTAATCAATTTGGGAATTACCACCAAAGAAATGATTAATTTTGGAAGATATCATAAAAAACAAAAGGTTATGAAGTTCCTTTTATATATATAGAGGAGGGTTATCTCTGAGTATAATATATCTCACTTATTTTAAAAATTATTGTAAGTTTTCAAAATATTTGAGACAAACCATGTTTTCATGAATTCCACTTATATCCTAACTGATGGTTATATAGAAAACTAGTCACAAGCACACATTTAAACCAAATTCTAACCCTTGTACATGAGCATGTGTATCTATAGACTTTATAAACATTACAATGTATTTTGTAAACTTATGTAATCAATATAATTACACATTAAGATTCCAAAAGAATTAAAAAAATTAATTTACCAGGTGATATTCATTTTAAAAGGTATATATGAAAAAAAAATTATTTGTTTTTATAATTATATAATTAAAATTATGAAGATATAATTTATTTAAGTCAAGATGAATGTGATGAACTAACTATTTTTGAAAATATTTCAAATTTAATGTTTATTAATTTTCAGTATTATGAAATTATAAATTTAATTTATGCATATATATTTGTATATATATAATTAACAAAGGTCTTTATAAAATAAATTATATATACATTATAAATTTCAAATAATAATGTTTACATAATCGTGTAATAAATGTTTGATTTTAAGGTTAAAATAAATTTCCTTAGCATAAAATGTATTTTCATTATTTAATTATTAGATATTTTAAAATTTTATATTTATTTAGATTATAAATATTTATATATTTTTTATTTTTATATCTATATATGAAATAATTTTATCATAGTTTGAAACAAGAACACGACCTTTTATTTTAAAATTAGTAATTGTTTTAATTATAAATAATTTTATTCCTATATATCATATAATTTTATTTAAATAATAAATTTATAAATTTTAGATTGTTAATTTGAAAAAATGGACTAAATTTTTGGTATCATAGCATTGAAAATATATTATGGTTATTTTTTTTTGTATTTTTCTAAACAAGTTGATTTTTTTTGTGAATGGTAAAAAACTATGCTTTTTTGAATACTGTATCTTTTATGAAATCATAACTATATAAATGTTATTTAAATATTTATGATAATTTTAGAATATATATTAAATAATCATATACTCAAATTATAATATAAATATTTTCAAATTTATATAAAGTAATTGTTAGGTCTATAAAAATTTGAAAACAATTATTGGTGTGGAGGCAATGCTTCACAAAATCCGAAAGGTCAAAGTGGGCATCTTTTCAATAATATTTAAGAGGGATAAGGATATTTGTACTTTATAGATATATATCATGACTAATAATTTTTTTTGATGCATATTTATGAATTTTAATGTTATATAACAACTTAATTATACAAATTCTTACTTAGCTCTTTCTCAAGGTAAGAAAAGTAATAATTCTTATATTAAAAATTTTATTAGGATATAAATCATGATAAATAGTATAATTAATCCATTTAGATCATAATAATGATTATTAAAAAATTATATCTATGTTAATAATTTATTTTTAATAATAAATAATATCATTACAATCAAAAAAACACATGCATTGGTGATAGAATAGTTGTGAAAGAAGAAAAATGTCAAAGTTGGTAGTTTTAAAATATTAAAATACCAAATAAATTTTGATGAATTAGATTTTATAATCGATTTTAGGGATAAATATCATAGTTAGTAAAATATTTAAATGTTTAAATCTAAATTTTATAGTTTTCAAGATATTTTCTAACATGAAAGTTATTCAATAACCCCAAAAATTACATCAATGATTATTTAATGATAAAAATGATTTATAAATTAATAAATATTTATAAATAATTTATTTATTAAATTCATATGGGTTTAGGAAATAAAAAATCATTTATTTTTCCTTTATCAACCACTTTATATAAAATTTACTTATTTAACATCAAATATTTAAAATTTATGAAAACATCTTTGAAATGATCTTATAAATGGGGACTTAATAAAACATTTCCTAGAAAGATATAATGTTTGGTTGTATCTCTTTATTATCCAAAATACCCTTTTAAACATATCCTTACATGATCATTAGTCTCGATCCTTTCTAAAAGAAATTTTTTGATGGATTTAGACTATATTAGAAGGAGGTGGTTTGAGAAGTTGGGTAAGGGTTCCCAACCCTCTTAGTCCTCTCTTATTTTTTAATTCATATTCTTAGAATTATTTTAAATATTATAATATTTTTCTAATATTATTCCATTATTATGGTATATAAACCATTTTTATATATAATTTATGAGTGAGTACGTAATACTTTTGGACCACCTCTTTTACACAAGAGGTTATTACGATAAAATACAGATTTGTCTTAACTCATGTCATTTCATTTCAACTCTGACATTACAGTTTTTTCTAAAATAATTAGAATTTAAGTGAAATTCTAAATTATTTAGTTAGTTATAAGATAATTTTTTTATTAAACTAAAATATTTTTTTGGTTTTAACTTATTTTAAACTTTTCTAAAAATCACCGTTAACCATGCATGTTTTACACATACTATGTGATTGATGGTGTTTTCAAAAACATATCTTTAGAAATATTATCAAAAATTAATTTCATTATTTTATATAACATTAATGTTCAATTAGTTTAATTATTTTTTTTCTAGAATGGTAAAATATACATCATTTTAAAATTAGCAGTAAATAATCATATTCATTTTTAACTCTAAAAAATAGGCTTATCGATATTGATTCTCTAAATTATAAATAATTTATAACATTTATAACATTTTGTACATATTGTTTTTAAAACCATTAGGTTGTGTGTTGGATTTTTTTGACAATAAAAGTTTTATGATTACAATGAAATATCTATAAATTATTTATGGATATGATCATGAGCCTGTTATACAACCATGTTATATATGGGGAGGTATTAAGGTAGTGGAGGATGTCACTGTGGTATTACAATATATCAAAGACAAGGTATATTTGATTGATTCATTTAATAATTGATGGATCATTTAACAATTGTAATTTCCATTATAATAAGTGGATAAGGTTGTTTTGGATGATGTTTAGGAATTATAATAGATGTTAGAAGTCTATGAGAAGACTAGTAATTGAAACCCTCTATATGCCTTTCACCAGAAATTGGTAAATTCTTTTATGTAATAGTGTATCCAAAAATTACTAGAGTAAAAAAGGATATGATCATTTTTAATTAATTTTAAAACTATAATAATTTTGGAATGATATATTCATGATAACCATGTAATAGCAGAAAACATTTTAATTGGGAAGCCTATTTATGGGAAATAATGAAATTATTAACACACCATGGTGATCCTAGATAGGGCTTAGTGGACATGGATTAAGTTAGTTACAAAATTTCACAGTTTAGAGAAAATACTTAGATACAAAAGAGACACAATGTTGGTAAAATGGGAAGAATATGGTTAATAAACCATAATATAAGTTGTGGGGACTGTAAAAAGGATATAATATTTGAGATACACTGTAATGATTTACAATGGTATGCTAATATGCTATAGTAAATATGAAAAAGGAAGAATCAATTAAAAGGGTCCAACCCCCACCTAGACAACCAGATAATGTTCAACACTAGGTGAAAAAATATTTGTTTTAAATCCAATCAAGCAGTAGTTGAGGAGGGGAAAATCTAACTGAACATTGTACTTGGATGACCATAGTATTTCATAGGCTGTTGAGACTAGAACAATGAGATATAATTTTTTTAGTTCATGAATTCTTCATGAGAGAAAAAACATTTTTGGCAACCACATCATGATTGATAAATTAGAAATCAATACCTAGAAAAAATTTATGTGGGATAACTAATTTTTCAAACTGATTTAAAATATGTTTATATCATCAAAATAGTAGTCATGGTGGCTATAAAATAGGGATACAATGAGGACCACACAGTGAACATCATCATTTTTGGATTCAAAAGTAATTTTCTAAAATTGGTAACAATAACACACAAATCTTGGTCACTATTAATGAGTTATGTAAAATAGTTTAAGAAGTTACCTAAATAATCACCTTGTTATAAATGGGGACACATAAAACATTGAGATCTATAGAATTTATTTGTAAATTGAAAATTTAAAGAGTAACTAAACCTATTGGATTCAATTTCTTTAGTAAGAGTTCTTTGATATGGTAATTGAGGAACCACGTCATCATTGATTTTATTTTATTCATATTTATGATTTATAATGTATAAAAGATCTAGTATTTGAGAATATTATCCAGGTTGTGTAGGAAACATCAATTATATGGAGCCCAAAAATGGGTATTTTGAATGTCACCATGCTTTGGAAACATAAACCCTAATGAAATTTTAGAAAACTTTTTTGGACAGTAGTGACCAAAAAGTCATATAATTAGAATATATTTAAATAAAAAAGTTATATTTAACCTCACTAAAATCTTGGGTGGGGGGTTAAAAAAATTATGGAGCCTTAAGGAATAAGGTGTGATACACACTATTGATAGAAAAAGAATGGATGTTATATATTATTATAAAACATTGTAAAGTAATCATAAAATAAAAAAATAACATTATTGTATATCATTAAAGGTGACTGAATTAATAAGGATCTCTTTGAGAATCATTGATAAATTTATACCATAAAAGGAATAAAGGGATCCAAAGAAGAACTAATGTTGTCATATATAGCACAATTTAAGAAGAGAAGGCTCAAGAAAAGGATAATAATTACTTTATAACATATATCTGGTAGATAAGTAATGTGATGGTATAATTATAGTTTATAATTTTCCCCATTTACAAGATTAAATTTCTGCTATTTTGATAACCTAAAAGACACATATTCATCCCTTATTTTTGAGGTATTGATCACCCTAGGAATCAAAGTAGTATATTTAAGGGACTAAGAATGATTTCTTAATTTAATAGAAATCATGTTGGAAGAGTCTTATGAAATATAGAGATATACAAATACATTTATAAACTATTTTAGATGACCCCAAAGTCTATAAATTTTCAAATCTATGCCTTAATCTAGTTCATTGTTTAATAATAAAATAGAGTTCTACTGGATTGATAATACACTTTTATCCATAGAAAATATGAGTTATAATGTATTTATGATACAATTGTATGATACCATGTTTATATTACCTCAATTAGATATTAGTAGTGGACTAAGTTAAATCCTTATGTTGTACTTGATTTTCTTTTTTTTTTTCTACTTTATCATACTAAGAAAAATACATATGTTAATGAGACACTTAATTTGTTCCTATAATAAATAAACACAATCCATATGACTATGAGAACCATAAAAAAGAAATGTTTAAAATTTTCAATACTGTAATTCACCCCTAATAAGGTTATTTTGGTTATTTTATTCCCAAAATTTTTTATTAGAGACAATAGGTTTTGAATGGTAGATCAATATCTCATTAAATTTTGTTTTTACCAAATAGAGTCACTGATGAAACCTACATTACTCAAATTATCTAACTATGATTTCTAGTAGAAAGAAATTCTCATGTTCATTTATGTTAGTGTCTATAATTTTATGGAATATATCCTTTGAGATACTAATATAACTAATCATACTGAAATAATTAGTGATATATGGATATAGAAGATCTTGACATGATCATAGTCAAATTAAGCCTAACAAAAAACTACTCCTTATGCTACTGAATTCAAAATGTAAATTTATATGGAGATTATTTTTAGGAAATTATAGGATGAAAACAAGGTTGAGAAACTCTATTAAAAGTAAGGTTATAAATTTTGTTTTACTAAAAAAACTAGAGGATAAATTTGAAGTAGACTTCCTTATGTATAAAAATAAAAGATGAAAAAAATAAAAATAAGCCTCATAGAAATATTGAATCAACAATTTATAAGAATTGTTTGGACTATGTTGTTTAATATGATTCTAATAGTATTTTGGATGCAATTTAAAAAGGTAAAAACCTTTAATCACCATTTAATATAGACTAAACTATGGATTCCATGAAAAATTGGCAACACCATCATGTCTTGAGTATGGTCAAGGTTCATGTAGAAATTGAATCGAGATCCAATCCATGTATGAGAAGGTGGATCAATATGAACTCATCATCATGAGGACCTAAAATATAAATAATATTTTTTCATGAGTAATAAAAATTTAATGATTGTTTTATTTGCCTAAAATATTGATAAAAATAAAAAGGGTTACAAAATGAAGGGTCAAATCGATTTACATAAATAAATTGTCCATGATATTTGTAAAAAAATGGAAACTGAATAAAATAAAAATCTATAATTTTACCTCTCAATAAATATAATAACAGTGGATAATTTTTTAAAAAATATGGATTAATATTTCAGGATATGTCTTCCATGTTTAAAGAGAAAGATGAGAATCTGAGAGACTTGATCAAAGTTTTGTTTTTCAAAGGGAAAAATGAAACTGGATATCCCCTCCATGGAAGCATAAAAAATGGAAGGAAAGTAAGTTTGAATATAGAATCGATTAATATATAAAAGAGTCAAGATAAATTTATAAAAAAGGTTCCCATTAAAAGTTACCAACAAAGTGATACTACATGGGAAGGATGAGGCACACCATGAATATGTGTCCACAATTATGATGTCTTAAAGGAAGATAAAATTATGCTATAACAACATCAGAATTGAGTGGTGATAATAAGAGGTATTATTTTTGTGGGTTTTTTATTTCAACAACCCTTGACACATATAAATTTATTTTAATAATAAGGATGAAAAATAATTCAATATAAATTCCTCCATTTCTAAATAATATAAAGACGGTATTTACTCTAGAATAAAATATAATGGGTTGTAAAACATGTTTATTGTCTTAGGGGAAAATAAGGTGGTCAATGAAAGGTGCATCAAAAACCTAGGATTATGTAACCACAATATTCATATTGGAAAGAAATAAATACAATATTAATGATATAGATTAAATATGCTCTACATATGATAAAGGATGTGAACAATTCTAAGAAATACTCACTAAGGATAAAAACCACAAAAAGTAACTCTAATGACCATTTAAGAGGACAGAACTAAGGCATAGATGAGTGTTTTAAAGAATCAAACTATAAGGAAATAGGTAATGGTAGGTGAAAAAACCTCTTATGGTAGATTAATTAGGAAGAAAGATCTACTTGTGTAGCATAAAAGGGAGAATCAAGAAATAGTGGGATAAGTCCCCCCATAGAAAATGGCCCCAAGCTAGGTAAGGTGAATAATGTTGAAGAAATAATCAAAAATTAAATTCTCATACGTTGTATCATCCAAAATATAATCACTAATATGGATTTAATTGAAGTGGGAAACAAAGGTTTGGTTCATCATAACCTACAATAATCCCCAAAAAATGTATGTGGGATACATCACTCTCCCAATAAATTTTAATATTTATAAAATATAGTTTTAGACTTGTTAATTAAGGGGGATATATTATCCATGGTGTTATATGTTCTAAAAAGATATGATATGTTATTGTTTTTAAAAACAACATTTGAAAGAGCTAAAATTATATGCGCTTGAGTTAAAACACATATTCCACAAGTGGAGTTAGAAAAATTCCAATTCCTAATTGATATATGATTTGAACTGAATTCTAAAATTGTAACAAGGCCTTGATCTAAATTAATATTTTGTGGTAAAAACCCACATTTAATTTCCAAATTATATTTAGAATTTTTATGTCGTAATGTGGAAGGTCAAATTAATTAAAAACTAATCTAAATATCAAAATGTGTCTAATTTATATGAAAATGTTCCAATGGTTTAAATCCACAATTTAATATTAACAACTTACAATATGACATTTATCAAGTGGTATATGACTACTTCAAGAAGGAAAAGTAGCTATAGACTAATTATTTTTATTATGCAAACACTTTTGAGGAAAAACTGAGAAACCATACCGAACATCATTACATTAGTGCTTCACTACATCAGCACATCACTATTTCAAAACTTAACCACTTTACAACTTCACCACTTTACCACAAAAACCATACTAGGCTTTACATCCATTCAAGAATTCATACTAACAAACCTACACATCTGGATATGAAATCATCAAGAGAAGACCGAGGTTCCATGATGTAGGGAACATGAACATTAGAAAAGCTAGACAAACCGAAAAACCAATCACCTTGAACGCCCACTGGTGCCACTGAAAACACCATACAAAATCCACAAACCCAACAGATAACTCCAGTTATAGTTTTCCCAAACCCTCCAGCGTTGTGAGATGAACCAAAAGAGAAATCCACAAAGGGCAATGAAGAAAACAAAACAAGAAAAACCAAGTTTTCCGGACATCACACCCTACTCTGTAGATAACCACAGAGGGCGGTTTCCCTGACTATCTATTTTTATAATAATTAATGTGTTATCAATTATTTATTTTAAAGGATTCCAAAAAATACTAGAGGAAAATATCATTACCAACATGTGGTTCCATATACGTAAAATTATCTCAAGATATGGTGTCAAGAGATGTTTCCGACGCTTTCGCCGGGGCGCGCGCGCATCCGTCCTCGGGGGAGGGGGACGCGCGGCTTTGTTGCCCCGCATTCCCGCTTTCCAAAGGCGGGCGACATTCGTTCCTTATTCAGGTACGTCTGCTCCTTGATCGAAACTGGATGATGGGATGTCGGTTCTTCCTCCTGTGGATTCCTCCTCAGAACTCGTCACCTAGTCCGGGTCTCCCTTATAGATTTAATACGTAGTTTGTGAAACTCTTCCCGGTGTCATGTTTCCATGGACGCCGGTTAATTACACTGCTTCTGTCGGGACATTCCAAAGGGTCCAGTCAGGGCAGCAACCTTCGGTCAGGGGAGTAATCACGTTTGAGGCATCAGTAGCGTGTCTGGATGCTGGGGTACCTGGCATGTCTCTCTGTTATCCTTGATCACAAGGCTTCTCGAGGGCGTGGAATCCCGAGGCATCCCACATCGAGCGCAGGGAATTACATGTCCTAGACACGTATCTGAGGTTTTCCTCAGCTTCCCATGTTCAACACAGGGTATGTTGCAAGATTAACGTCTAGCAGAGACGGTTACGCCAAAGGCGTTCCATCCGAGGTTTTCCTCAGGCATCTCATGTTTATCACGAGGTAGGTCGCGAGTTTAACGTCTTGCGGAGACGGTTGAGAATGGAATGGGACCATCGCAGGGGGCGACAGCGAAGTCGGGCTTGAGCCTTGAAGAGGCTTCCTACGTATCCCCGTGGCAGGGAATCAAAGTCCGCGTAGTTCAGGATGGTGCCGGTAAACCGACGTGAAGCTGGACCTTGGTCCGAGGAGAGTTGGGCTTGAACCTCTGGGAGGATTCCTACGTACCATGCCTTGACATGGATCAAAGTCCTCGTAGTTCAAATGATACAGTTTAACGTCATGCGGGACGATAATGAACCCTGACGTGAATAAACGACGGGTAGGCTTGAACCTCGTGGAGGCTTCCTACGTACCATGCCTTGACATGGATCATAGACCTCGTAGTTCAAGTGGTCACAACGGCTTACCGCTGGACTGGAATGGGACCCGACGTGAATGAGCGACGGGTGGGTGTGTCGGTGAACCGACGTGAAAGCAGACCTTGGTCCACTGTTGGTGGGCTTGAACCTCGTGGAGGCTTCCTACGTACCATGCCTTGACATGGATCAAAGACTTCGTAGTTCAAGAGGGTTGGGTCGCAATGGCTTACCACTGGACCGGGATGTAGTTTAACGTCATACTGGACGTAGGTAGAACACGACGTGAATTGGGTGATGGGTGGGCTTGAACCTCGTGGAGGTTTCCTACGTACCATGCCTTGACATGGATCAAAGACCTCGTAGTTCAGATGAAAGTAGACCTTGGTCCACTGATGGTGGGCTTGAACCTCATGGAGGCTTCCTACGTACCATGCCTTGACATGGATCAAAGACCTCGTAGTTCAGGTGGGGAGTAGACCTTGGTCCACTGATGGTGGGCTTGAACCTCGTGGAGGCTTCCTACGTACCATGCCTTGACATGGATCAAAGACCTCGTAGTTCAAATGGTGGGTCGCAATGGCTTACCACTGGACCGGGGTGCAGTTTAACGTCGTGCTGGACGGGGGTGAAACCCGACGTGAAAGACGGATGGGCTTGAACCTCGTAGAGGCTTCCTACGTACCATGCCTTGACATGGATCAAAGTCCTCGTAGTTCAAATGGGGTTTCGCCGGTGGACCGACGTGAAAGCAGACCTTGGTCCACTGTTGGTGGGCTTGAACCTCGTGGAGGCTTCCTACGTACCATGCCTTGACATGGATCAAAGACCTCGTAGTTCAGGAGAGGTTTGTCAGGGTCAGTGCTCACTCTAAGCCCACGTGAGTCATGCTCGGTGTGAGAAACAAGAGGTTTCATGGACCTGACGATCACGTCGCGAAGGGTGCGTCCGTGAGAAGCGAAGAGGGGCTTACGCGTTGGGCGGCCCATGGTGTTGGGACTTACTCCAGGATGGAGGCCCATGGTGCGACAAAGCGCGGGAAAGATGGACCTTGGTCCGACAATGGGAGGTGCCTCGTTCCCTATCACGTTCCCCACTGACCTTGGTATTGGGGGAGTACCGAGATGCACGGGTGCAATCATCCGTACCAAAGGTTAGGGATTTACGCTCTTAGGCGACCCTTTCCCTGCGAACATACACCACTCCGACAAGGAGGATCTCATTCCATGTGCGGAAGAGTTCCATTCCCGTGGAGACGAGCGGTGTAATGAATGCTCGAGCTGGGGGGACCCTTCGTGAGGGAGACGAGGTTGGGTCACAGTTTAACGTCATGTGTTGAGGACGTGGTGCTTGGCAGTTTAACGTCCTGCAGCTCGGACGAGGTGGGTTCACTCCACACCCCTAGGGCTTACATAACTGGAACCCTCTGGTCCTTGGGGAAGGGATGGTACCAGTAAGGCCATGGTAGAGGGGGGTCGAGGGAGGAGCCGTCGAGGGGTCCACGTTAGCGTGGCTATGCGAAGAAGAAATAGTCGTTAGCGTGCCTATGCGAAGGAGCATTGGGCGAAGCAACGCTATGGGAGGTGTTGTCCATGGGACTTTGAAATCACATCGTGCAAACCTAGAGGGTCGCACGGAAGGAGGAATCGCTAAGCAGAGGAGTGTGCTTTGCTAAGTGGGGTGCCTTGGCCTTAGCATGGGGCATAGGTGGGAGTGGGTGGTGCTTCGCGAAGTGGAACAGTGTTCGTGGAGCACTGCCTCGCGAAGAAGGAGTGGTTCGCGAAGCAGGGTCCTGCCAAGCAATGTGCTTCGCGATGCATAGTTATCCTGCCTTGGCATAGGGATTACTAGCATGGGTTGGGTGTTTCGCGAAGCACGAGTGCTCCGCGGCTGCCCGGGTTCCCTTGGGAATCCCCTTCCTTCGCGAATGCCCTTGGGCTTCGCGAAGGGCATCCCTCTCGGAAGAGGGGCTCAGGACGAAACAAATCAGAGTCGTCTCGCGAAGTATGAATACCTCGCGGAGCTCATGATTCCCGGGGCAAAGCTTGCTTCGCGATTCGGGAGAGGAGAAGCCGAAAGGTCGGATTGTCCGTCCTTTGGGACTCAGGGGGAGTCGAGTATTTATAGGGAAGGGGCGCCGCGAAGCAGGGCTCGCGCGCCGCCTTCGGGGCTTCGCGGCGGCTCGCGAACGTCAAACCGGTTCGCGGAGGATGACCGCCTCCGGAGCTTCGCGGCGGCTCGCGAACGTCAAAAGGATTCGCGGAGGATGACCGCCTCCGGAGCTTCGCGGCGGCTCGCGAACGTCAAAAGGATTCGCGGAGGATCACCGCCTCCGGAGCTTCGCGGGGCCGCCAAAGTTGGGGCGCTTCGCGGCGGGGCTCCGCGGACAGGCTCCGCGGCTGTGCTTCGCGGCTGTGCTTCGCGAGGCAGCGCGCCGGCTCTCGTTTTCGATCCTTCCTTTCGGGCCGGATTTTTGGCGCCAACAAATGCCCCCCCTCAGACTTGGAGCCGCGGAGGGCGAAGGGTCGAAGTCTGAGGGATAATCGCCAAAAACTGTCGGTGGTTCGCGATGCGTCATCGCGAAGTGGGACCGCGATGCTCGCCGGGGCCGCAGATCCGGACGCGCCGCGATGCTTCGCGTGGGTGAGGCGCGCCGCGATGCTCCGGGGTCATCGCCTATAAATAGGGGGACCGCCCTCTTTTGTCTTCACGCGTCTTGTCTTTTTGTGCGCTCTCGATTTGGCGAAGCTCCGCGTACTCCGCGACAGCACTCCGCGAATCGAGCTTCGCGGCGAACCGCGAGTCTTCGACTCCGCGTCCGCGCCAAGCGAACCTCTGTCTGCCTTGGCCAGACTACGCGGCTTCGTCTCGCGACCGATCTTCGCGATCCCACTTCGCGGTCGAGCTTCACGGCCGAGCTTCGCGATCCAGGGGGGAAAACTTTTCTAAGGGTCGACATTAAAGATGGCCCATCAAGAAGCTGTGCTGGGAGTGCTCGCAGATGCTGCTCGCCGGGATGAGATGGCCAACCGTCCAGGCTTGGGGGAAATGGTTCACAGCCATTCAGACCACACTTCTCTGACAGATCTGCTGTCGGAAGGTCAGAAGGATTATCCACAGTGAAAAAAGCTGCCGTTGTACGGCTTCGGTCTGAGGGATGACGTCTTCATCCCTGAGGCGGGAAGGGATGAACCAGCTTGTTGGTTCAGGAGCACACCGTGCCAACACCAATGGTTCAGGGCGGCCGATGGTCACGCGCGGGAGGATTTCACACCCATCACCGCCGATTGTCTCTACAATCATGTGAACGACATTGAGGGGAGGCCACTGCAACCGGAGACGTCCCCTCCTCTCTACCGCACCGTGCTGAAGGCGGCTCTGCAGGATCCGAAGAAGGGATGGTCCGATGAGTGGGACCTGCGCCAGGGCGGCAATTTTACCGACGACTGGGCCTGGGCCTACTGGGTAGGCGCCTCATGCGAGGAGTTCGAGGCTGAGCTGAGGAGAGTGGGATTGTACGAGGCGGCATGGGCCTCCCAGTTCCACATTTACCAGCCAAAGCAGCTGTTGCCAGAACTGCTGAGTAGATGGTCGTCCAGGACCAACACTTTTCATCTGCATCACGGGGAGGTGGGCATCAGCCTGTGGGATGTCCACCAGGTTTCTGGGGTCCCGATCTTGGGGGCCATGTACGACGAGTTCCTCCCCGTCATCAGTGCGTGGGGGGATGCTGAGCAAATGCCACGGCTGGCGTCAGCGCTGATGGCGCTTGTCCCTGGAGAGGACAAGGAGGCCGTGAGGGACGTCCACTTCAAGAGGTGGTTCAAGTGTTTCCTGAACTTTCCAGAGAATCGAGAGTTCCCTCCAAGGCCTCGAACTTGTCCGAGGGCAGCCCAGCGGGGTAAGGGGCACTCGTATTGGCGGGTTTTGGAGGACAACCAATGGAAGACTTGGGGTTTCAGTGTCAGCACCGAACAACAGCCAATAGTTAGGCTGGCGGCGTTCATCGCGGCTCTCATATGTGGGTGGATCCTACCAGTGAGAGATACAAGCATGGGGGTACGGCCCAACTCGTTCATCATGGCGTCGATGCTGGCCATGGGGCAGCGGATCAACCTGGGGATCCCGATGCTCGCCAAGCTATACAGAATGCTGCGGCGCATTAGCGAGGGCAAGAAGCCGCCAAGAATATGTGGGCCCTTCCACCTCCTGTATGGGTGGATCGCGGCGCACATCAGGGGGATTTACGAGTATCCAAACCCCATTTCGCCGCTGGGATCAGACTTTCGCCCTTCCATCCTGAACGCAGTTGGGAGCTTCCCATTCAAACTGGCCGTTCCGATGGTGCTGAATAGGGTGTGGAGGGCGGACGAGTTCATCTTTCATCCCTTTCCACTGCCGACGGGAAGGCTTACTGATGATGGACGGGGAACGGAAGAGCATCGGGCTTACCTCCTGGCCTTCCGAGGTGGAGTTTTGGTGGCTCGGATAGATCGTGAGCCGATCTGTGAACCGTACACCCCACACCGTTTTGCGAGGCAGTTCCGGTGCCTCCAGCGGCTGACCCCGCAGGTATACTGGGAGGTGCGTCACGAGGAGCACCCGTGTGTGATGAGGCAGCTGTGGCTCATGTTCACACGTGAGGATGGAAAGATGCAGATCACATTACCTCCACCCACCGCCGCCTTCGGCTTAGTGAAGGAGTACGCCATTAGCTGGGAGGCCGCTTATCCCGGGGAGATGCTGAAGTACCCAACGATCCGGGTTGGTGACGGTGGGCCTCCTTTATCTCGAGGTCGGGGTCGGAGGGCAGCTAGGGCCGCCCGTGGCAGCGGGGCTACCGTGGCAGAGAGACCCGCACCGGCCGAGGGTATGGCAGCAGTGGCGGATCCGGTGGTTCAGGGAGAGCAAGGTCATCCGGAGGGGCGACCACTGAGGGGATTCCGTCGGATATCCACTTAGGCTACGGGGAAGCGGCTGCGTCACATTGACATGGCAGAAGATGCTGTCTTTCCGGAAGCTTGGGACGTCTGGGACGTCAACCGGCAATTCCTCAGCCCATCTGAGATGTGGGCTCACCTGAATCGCCTCGGGATGAGACTGTCGGGCATAGGCCCAATCCGGGCTGGATTCATGGTGTCTCCGGCGGAGGCGGAGCAATACTTGAACGAGCTGGAGGATTACATCCACTCTAGTGGTGTCCCTCGCCCAATGACAGACCGGGTGATGGTACTGTTGAATTAGACGGTCCCTCCACAGCCATCAGCTGCCGATCTGAGGGAGCGCTTCCCCTTGCCGGAGGAATCAGGGGATTCTTCTCGGGAGGATGAGGCTGGAGGAGGGAGCCCGTTAGAGGAGGGCGAGGTCGGAGACCGAAGCTCAGAATCCGACGACTTCGCGGAGGCTCTCGAGGTAACCTTCCGAACTTCTCTTCTTACAATCTGTTTTTTTTGAATCCCTACGGACTTCTTACCAATGTTTGGGTCATGCAGGAGGAACTTGTTCGTAGGCCTCGTTCTCGCTCCTTGGCGGGTGACGATGCGGGACCTTCAGAACCCGCGCCTATGGCTGCGTCCAGTTCTGCATCTGGTGGGACCAGGGGGTCTGAGGTGGCTCCTCTGGACTCTCCAGCCCTTCCAACAGTATACGGGGGGCCTCGTCTTGGAGTCCCATCGGTACCGGTCTGGGAGCAACGCTCGGAGGTCAATCTTCGTAAGTCTCTTTCACCGGTCTCTTCGTTTCCACACGTGGGCCATGTCGACTAAAGTTTATGTCTCTTTCTGTTATACAGTTCTCCGACTGGCGTGGGCTGCTGCAGCGAGGCTGGTTGGGATGTCTGGCGGCGTCCCTCCCAGGGGCATGCCGGTGATGGTGACGATAGTCCCTTCACCTCCTCCAGCTGCGGTGCACACCATCACTGGCGGGACCACCAGCAGAGTCATACCTGAAGTCATCGAGGTGGACTCCGAGGAAGAGGATCAACCGGTCAGTCCCAGTCCTGTCATGCCTGTGCCGGCGTCAGGTGTCGTACCAGACTCAACACCAGATGCGGATCCCGCTGAGGAATTCCTGCAGGCATATCCTGTGTACGAGCCCGCTGACCGCGCGGATTGGGACGAAACAGCCTCTGACGAGGAAGACAGCCGCATAGTCCGCCGCCGGTCGTGGAAGTTGATCACGCGCTTCATCAGGGACACTCCCCAAGTGCATTGGCTGGCCGAAATGAATAGGCTCCCCTCACGGTTGCGCGAACTGTGTGCCGGGGGAGTGGATGCCCAACGCCCTCACGCGCTCATCCGAGACCTCATGGCTGAGAAGATCCGGGAGCATGATCGTGGGCTGAGCGTGGGATGGCAGCGGAGGAAGGCGACCAGCATCAGGAAGCTCCACGAGGCTGAAGGCGAGGTCCAACAGATGCAGATCCGGGCCAACGAGCTTTCAGCCACTCTCGATGCATAGTCCGAGCTGGTCTTACGATTGAAGGCCCAGCTGGAAAAGGCTGAGGAGCATATGGAGCAGACCTCTGGAAGGATGGCTGTCGTCCAGGCTGAGGTGGAAAGGGCCCGGGCCAGGGTTGACGGATTACGCCCCGCCGCTGCTGAAGAGGAGCGGGAGTTAAATCAGCGGCAACAGGCTCTGGACGCCGCAAGTCAACGGGTGGCGGAGCTGCAACGCTCTTTTGACGGAGTCAACCCGTCCATGGGGGAAGTCAACCCCCGAGTATTGTAGCGAACTCGAAAGAAGCTTTTATTAACACTTTTGTGCTCCAACTCTTTCTTTCTCCTTTGTTTTGAGTTACGTAGTACGCACGATTTCCACTGTTGAATTGCCTTGTTGCATCCCTGCAATGTTTGCGGGACGTTTGACGACAATTCCCTCAAACCAGTCCAGATTCCCGAAAGATGGGGAAGGCTTGATCGGAGGAGGAACTTCCAGGATAACCGAATTACCGTTTCTCCAACGTGCTCTTATGCACGATCGGGTCAACACCAGGGGCGCTGGAACCGGTTCAAACTGGTGAAAATGGAAAGTGTGAATCACGATGCCCAAATTCGGAACACTGTGGGGATGGCGTGACAATAAAGGACAACCGCTAACCGTGGCGGACAAACGGTATCCTTACTGCGTTAGCCTGAAATGGGGACAACAAATGAGGGTCGACCGTTGACCATGTTCGAAACACGGGACCGTGTCACAAATGTTGTCGATCAATATTTCAGGGCGTTGGCCCAGGACAGTTGGTGGACCATAGGTCAGACATCCATACTGTTGGGGGGTCCTTCCAGACATGAAAGAGGACGAGAGTCCGAATAAGGGACACGCAAAGCGTGGAACATGGAGTGGTGGCTTGTTCAAACAGAATCCAACACCTCGGTAGTTGCACCACCGCGGAGGGAGTACGCCAGATGGGCGCATCGACCTGATCACGGATCATTCCTTCTTGGGACAGGGCCTCTCTGGCGAGGGGGTCTATCGCTTCCCAATGGGATCTTGGGGCATCCTGAACTTGTTCAGGGTAAAATTGTAGCTACATAGTTCTCCCCGAGGGGTCAGGCCAGAGGGCTGGAAATGGGGAGGAACAGGATTTTGTGATTCCTGGGGCTGAACCCTAGGCGAAATGCCTGGGCGTCTCTACGTATCCCACGTGATGATGGGAATCAAGCCGCACGTAGTTCTGGAAGCGCAGTTTAACGTCGTACTGGACGAGGAGCAGCCTAACCGTGTTGGTACACATCCGGCCAAAACTACTAAGCCCATGTGAGTCGTGCTCGGTGTGGGAAACAAGTAGTAGTGGTGGGAATTTCCCGACGCAGAGAGGGGCAGGTTGGGGCAAAGGGATGCTCGGTGACTACCTGCCCAATGACACTAACACGATCATTCAGCGCATCTAGATGCGCGAAGAGAAAGAGCCGAGTATGGTGGAGTTCCACTTGAACATGAGGGAGTGGAAATGTGTGAATCATGACGCTCGAGATTCGGATCACGATGATGGTGGCGTGACGATGGAGGATTACTGCTGACCATATTCGCAACACAGCATCCTATCGTGTTAGCCTGAAATGGGGAAAAAAAAATGAGGGTCGACCGTTGACCATGTTCGAAACACGGGACCGTGTCACAAATGTTGTCGAATATCCGCAGGGACGTTGGCCCGAAACGATTGTAGGGCCCTTAGGTCCAGAATTCATGGAGAGCCCTTAAGCTTAGTATCCACGTCGTCTGAGGGTCCTTTTGGATGTGGAAGAGGATGAGGATCCAAATAGTGAGCTCACGAAGCTTGGTCATGGGATGAGGGGAATGTCCCCGTGAAAATCCCATGCTTCGGGCTTTTTGTCAAAACACATCTGAACACGTCAACAAAATGTATTAGAGAGAGGGAGCAGATTCCTTTCCCTTGGGGAAATCTTAGTTTATGGTCATAGAATTCGGACCATGGATTGGAAAAAGGGATCAGGGGACGCATGACATCACAACCTGACGTGAATGAGCTCGAGTCGAGGGACCGAACACCAGGGTTAGGCTGGACCCGCGGGGAAGTACCCGGGCGCTCCTACGTATCTCATAAGGATGAGAATCAAGCCATACGTAGTTCTGGAAGGTGGCACGGTAAGGTACCAGTGCCAGGGGAAAGGGGAAGTGCGGACGTGGCCCTTGCACTAAAGAAGCGGAATTTGATGTATCTTGTTTGTTCTTTGAGGTGAATGGTTTTTTTTGTGAAGCGACAGGCCTAGGACTGTAGGTCGTGATGTCTCCACAAGAATCAAGCCGTGATGGGCGTTGACAAATGGCATGGCACATGACCAATACCCAACGTGATGTCCTCTACAGCGAGGTTACCACAATGCGGTGCCGTTTTTCGTCGTGCGGCCAGGACGATAATGTCACAGTTTAGGGTCGTATGATAGGACCAAGCATGCATTTTATCGTCATGCAGCGCAGACGTAGCAGAGACGATGCTAGGCGGGAAATGTGCGCAGTGTTTATAAAACACATTTGACAGAGACATGATCCCACATCAAATTGTACGCCATCCGGAGGTAAAACAGGGGGAGAGACTGGCTTCCTGAATGGGTTGTACCCAGAGACAGGGCGTCTGGGCGGTCCTATGTGTCCCATGAGGATGAGAATTTGAACGTAGTCCCGAATGGGTCTTAGTTTATGGTCTTAGAGCTCGGACCATGGGAGTCCCAAAGGACGCCAGGTTGCAGCTTTGTCCCCCTAGCATGCAAAGGTGCACTGAGGGATAGCGCCAAAAGTGTCGAGATTCCACCTGGACATGATGGGGTGGAAAATGATGTGAATCATGCAACCAACATTCAAGGACTGAAAGGGCTGGCGTGACGACAGAGGATTACTGCTGACCATGTTCGCAACACAGCATCCTGTCGCGTTAGCCTGAAATGAGGACTAACAAAACGAGCATCGACCGCTGACCATATTCGCAACGCGGGATTTTATCGACTTGTTGTCCGAAACCCTGGAGGGCGTTGGCCCGTATCGGTAGGAGAGCCCTTGGGCGTTGTATCCAGGCCGTTCTTGGGGGTCCCTCCGGGTGTGAAAGATGATGGAAGTCCGAATAGAGGGGAACACAAAGCTTGACAAGTGGAAGGAACTTGACCAAGTTGAATCTGACACTCTTGGTCCTAGACCAGAGTACTCTCAATATATGGGTGAACCACTACAGGGAGCCAAGGGACTCAACCGTGAGGGTGATCGAGAGATGGCAGATTCCCAGGGGAAGGGGGGCATGATGCCCTCAACCTTGTATCATACCTACGCACCCCCCGCTGGAGAGGGATGGACCAAGTGGCCTAGGTGACCGGGAAATCAGGAGATCTCCCCGAGGTGGGGCTGGACCCGAATCTTAGACATTCAGGTGGTCCTACGTATCCCATTAGGATGGGAATCAAGCCACACGTAGTTCTGGAAAGGGTGCCTTTTAATGTCATGCAGGACAGGGGATAGGAGGACTGAACCTCAGAATGGGGGCGTGCGTGGTGCAGCTATTGCGTACCCGACGTGAATGAGGACGTAATCCTACACTGCGCCACGCAGTCCTGTGATCGGGGTCCTGAAGGCAGGATTAGAGAGGTAAATTCGCTGAACTCAAGCCGGGTCCAAAGACAAGGGGTCTTGAACGTAGTTCCAGATGAGAGTCTTAGTTTATGGTCTTAGAGCTCGGACCGTGGATGGTGACAACTCCCGAGCAAGCACAGAGGTCAACCCAATCCCTAAGCCCACGTGAGATAAACTCGGTGTGGGAAACAAGGGGGGGATCCTCATTGCAATACTTGGGGCATCCATTAAAGGGGAGTCAGCAGAAAGTTCCGAAGGACACCTTTGATGTCGCTTGTTCCTCAAATGCGCAGACGTGCACGAAGGAAAAGTACCAAGAATCCCGAGACTCTACTTGGACACGATGAAGTGACGAAGGGTGTGAATTGTGTACCCGGCATTTGGGCTTAATGGGTTGGCGTGACGACAGAGGAAAACTGTTATCCATGAAGGAAACACAGCGTCTGTATCACGTTAGCCTGAGGTGGGAGAAACAAAAGAGCATCGACCGCTGACCATATTCGCAACGCGGGATTTTATCGATTTGTCGTCCGAAACCCTGGGGGGCGTTGGCCCATATCGGTAGGAGAGCCCTTGGGCATTGTATCCAGGCCGTTCTTGGGGGTCCCTCCGGGTGTGAAAGATGGTGAAAGCCCTGATGCGGGGATACGCAAAGCCTGGAAAGCGGGTGCGGACATATCCGAGTAAAGCTTGGCATTCCAGGTAATGAACCAGAGTACTCTTAAGCACATTGGAGAACCGCCGAAAAAGAGGGATCGACGAAACAAATCAGCAGGGGGTGGGAGCATGGCGTGGTCATCACGAGACCGTCGTGAATGAGGACATAATCCCACACCGCACCATATGATCCCCTCATGGAGGAAGGATAGGCCAGGGGGCCAAGATGGGATGAGGATTCCCGAGAGATGGGGCTGGACCCGGATCTTGGACATCCAGGTGGTCCTACGTATCCCATCAGGATGGGAATCAAGCCACACGTAGTTCTTGAAATGTAGTTTAACGTCATACCGGACGAGGAGGGGAATAACATATCCCTAAGCAAGGTGTACAGTATGGCGAAAAACCGACGTGAGGACATAGCCCTACGCCATGCCGTACAATCCTATAATATAGGTCCTGGGCCGCGGCCTGGAAATGCCGAGAGGCCTGGGGCTGAGCCTCGGAAGGGGAGTCGTACGACATGGTACATGATCCCGACGTGAATGAGGACGTAGTCCTACACCACACCGTACGCTCCGGGTGAGGAATCCTGGGCTGTGGGCCCGATCACTGGCACCACCTGGGGAAGTTTGTCACCTCAGGATGGGGCAGAATGAATCACTGTTGACCATATTCGAAACACAGCGTTCCTATGGTGACCCGCATGGGGGCAACAAATGAGCGTCGACCGCTGACGAAATTCGCAACGCGGGACTTGTTTCGATTTGTTGCTTGAGAAACCCTGGGGGGCGTTGGCCCGTATCGGTAGGAGAGCCCTTGGGCTTTGTATCCAGGCCGTTCTTGGGGGGCCCTCCGGGTGTGAATCCATCCACAAAAGGGGAAAACACCCCCAGGGGGGAATATGCAGCCGGGTCGAGGCTTGATCGACGTGGGTCGGGGCAAAAATGTGCACCCTGCCGTGTCTTGACCCGAGGGGAAGATTTTGGCTTTTGGGCTGGGCCAACGGACGAAATGTCCGGGCGTTCCTACGTATCTCATAAGGATGAGAATCAAGCCATACGTAGTTCTTGAAGGCCATGCAGTTTAGCGTCATGTGGTGAGGATGTGGGAGGGTAGAAGAACAGGAGTGGGCGCATGGTGCGACCTTTACAATCTTTGCGTGAGTGGGGTTGCATGAGCGGGGCCAAGAAAGCCGACGCCCTGCTACACAAAGATCCTCCAAGGAGACCATTCCCAGGGGGAATAGTGGAAGAGAGAAGCTTGGGGCTGGGCTCAAGACAAGGCGTCCGAGCGTTCCTACGTATCCCATGAAGATGGGAATCAAGCCGTACGTAGTTCTTGACATGCAGTTTAACGTCATGCGGGACGGGGGGCATCTCGTTCGGGGATGTGTGCGGCATGGTACATGGTCCCAATGTGAGAACGTAGTCCTACACTCTACCGTACAATCCCGTAAGAGGGTAAGTCGGAGAGAAACGAGGGGGGCCTGGGGCCAGACCTCGGTGGAGACGGGGCCAGGGGCCCAAAGAGGCCGAGGGGCCTAAGGCTGAGCCTCGGTCAGGAAGAACTGACTGACTTGCAGTTTAACGTCTTGCAGTGAGGACGAAGATACAGTTTAAGGTCATGTGGGACCAAGTCGCAGTTTAGGGTCGTGCAGGACCAATGCAGTTTAATGTCATGCAGGACCCTCTCGCAGTTTAGGGTCATGCAGGACCAATGCAGTTTAATGTCATGCAGGACCCTCTCGCAGTTTAGGGTCATGCAGGACCACTTTTGCCCTAGGCAAAGTATCGCTTGAGGAATCTGGCATTGGTGGGGGGGGGGGGGTTACACGCTCTCCATCTGTGGTCACCAAGGAGTATGCTCCATTGGGGTAAACCTTATGGATGATATAAGGCCCTTCCCATTTGGGTTCTAACTTGGGCGGTTTCCTTCCGGGAATCATTGGCGCTCGCAGGGCCAGCACCAGGTCACCCTGTAGAAAAGAGCGGAGACGAACCTTCTTGTCAAAAGCTCTTGCCATCTTGTCCTGATGCCTTTCCAGATTGTGCAGGGCACGAAGCCGGTTCTCGTCCAGTGCCTCTAACTCAGCTAGACGGATCTCGGCTACCTCATCTGATGTCTGGTGATCATAAACTGCCGTGCGTAGCGACGGCAGCTGGATCTCAATGGGTAGGACGGCCTCAGCTCCATACACCAGGGAATATGGGGTCACCTGGGTAGAGTTGCGGGTCGTCGTCCGGTAAGCCCAAAGGGCGTTGGGGAGCTTGTCCGGCCAACTCTTCTTGTTCTGACCAACCATCTTCTGCAGAATGTTAGAGAGGGTCTTGTTGAATGCCTCGATCTGTCCATTCGCCTGTGCGTGGTAGCGGGAGGTATGGTTTGACCGGATGTCGTACTTAGCGTACAATTTCTTCAATTCAGCTGCTCGGAAGTTGGTGCCGTTGTCAGTGAGGACGGCGTGAGGGACCCCAAACCGATGGATGATGTTGGAGCTCACAAAGTCGACGACGGAACGGGCCTTGACCTCTTTGAGCGGAACTGCTTCTGCCCACTTGGAGAAGAAATCTGTAGCAGTCAGGATGAACCTACACTGGCGGGCTGTTGCCGGCGGGTACGGTCCCACTACATCGAGTCCCCATACCGCAAATGGCCAAGAGTACTTGGTGGGGTGGAGGGGTTCTGGCGGCCGATGCAAGAAGTTGGCGTGCACTTGGCACGCGTGGCATCTCTTGGCGTATCCAATACAATCGTGGATCATGGAGGGCCAGAAGTACCCTAGCCTCCGGATTTGATGGGACAGCTTCGGCCCAGCTTGATGGGCGCCACAGGAACCGGCGTGAAACTCTTGCATAACTTGAGGTATCTCTACTCCTTGGATGCAACGGAGGAGGACACCATCAAAACTCCGTTTATAGAGGGTCTGCTCAAGACTGGGGCCGCTCTGGAGGGTAAATTGAAGTGCGCGGCGTCGGATTCGCTCGCGCTCGGCCCGGTTGTCCGGGAGCTGGACATTTTGGAGATAATCGACAAAAGGTGCTCTCCAATCGGGGGTTGTTTCAACCACTGCGTCTGACGAACCCGGGACTCCCGATACGGAGGGTCCGGCGGTGAGATGACTTACCCGTAGGCTATCACGGTCCTCTTGGGTGACTGGAGCAATGACTCTACGGTGGGCCACGTGTATGACCAAATCATCTTGCTCGGGTTCTGCGAGCGATGCGGCTAAGACAGCTAGGGCGTCCGCTTGGCCGTTCTGCGACCGCGGGACATGGGTAACCTATGGCCGAGAAGAGAACTGGGCCATTAGGAGGAGGGTGTACTCCAGCAACGGCGCAAGCTCTGGCTTCCTGACGACGTAGTCGCCATTAACCTGTTTGATTACCAGCTCAGAATCTCCCTTCACATGTAGATGGGGTACATGGATCTCAAGGGCCAACTCGAGGCTGGTGATGAGAGCTTGGTACTCTGCCTCGTTGTTCGTACAACCTTCTGACAACAGGAAGGAGTACGGCAGGACGGCTTGCGTCGGGGTAATGAAAACAATACCCAGACCCACCCTGTTGAGCTTGGGGTCGTTGAGCCTTCTACCAGTGGGGCTCCGGGAGGTACCGTCGAAATGCATTTGCCAACACGGGACAGCATGATCGACCGAGAGGATCGTCTCGTCGGGAAAATCCAGGTCCAGGGATTGATCCGCGGAGGTTGGATGGGCAGCTAAAAAGTCTGCCAATGCCTGTCCCTTAACGGCCTTCTGAGGCACAAACCTGATGTCAAACTGCTGGAGAATCACCGCCCACCATGCTAGTCGGCCGGTCAGCATGGGGCTGTTCAGGATGTACTTCAGCGGATCCACCCGAGAGATCAATTGCACCTCGTGGTGTTGCAGGTAGTGTCGCAACTTCTGCACGGCGAAGACGAGCGCAAGGCAGCTCTTTTCGATAAGGGAATATCTGACCTCCGTATCGAGAAGCAAGCAACTGAGATAGTAGAGACTGTTCTCAGTGCCCTCGTTATTCTTCTGGGCGAGCAGCGCGCCGAGGGATCTCTCCAGGGCAGTCACGTAAAGGACCAGCGGCTTTCCAGAGACGGGTGGCATCAAGACCGGAGGTTGGAGCAAGTACTGCTTGATTTCCTCGAAGGCGATCCGACACTCCTCATCCCATTCGTAGGCAGCGCCTTTCTTCATGAGCCGAGAAAAGGGCTTACACTTGCCGGCCAGGTTCGCAATGAATCGGCGTATATAGGCTAAGTGGCCTTGCAGGCCTCGAAGTTCCCGAATGTTGCTCGGGGGAGGCATTTGGCTGATGGCCTTGATCTTCTCCGGGTCGATCTCGATACCTCGGTATCTGACAACAAAGCCCAGAAACTTCCCGGAGGTGACTCCGAAGGCACACTTCAGTGGGTTCATCTTCAGGTGACGGGAACGGAGGAAACCGAACACTTTCTCAAGGTCTTTGAGATGGTCCCGACGCTGATATGATTTGACTACAAGGTCATCCACGTAGCACTCCACCAATGTCCCGAGGATCGGTTTGAATATGCGATGCATGGCCCTCTGATAAGTGGCACCTGCATTTTTCAAACCGAATGGCATTACCCGGTAGCAAAAGGTACCCTGGGGAGCCCTGAAGGCAGTGGAATCCTCATCTTCGGGGGCCATCCGGATCTGGTTATACCCGGAATACCCATCCATGAAAGAGAGGGCTTGGAACCCGGCCGTGGCGTCAATCAACAGCTCTGTCACCGGGAGTGGGAAGTCATCCTTTGGGCAGTGGCGATTGAGATCGCGGAAGTCGATGCAGACTCTAATCTGCCCATTCTTCTTCCTGACTGGCACAATGTTGGCAAGCCATTTGGGGTACTGGACCTCTTTGACGAAGTTGGCCTTGATTAGCTTATCAACTTCGGCCTCAACCATAGCGCCATGGGAAGGGTTCATTTTCCTGGGAGGCTGCTTAAACCCACGATGTTTTACTGGGAGGCCCAGACGGTGGACGGCCACTTGGGGATCCAGCCCTGGCATCTCATCGTAACTCCAGGCAAACACATCGCGGTTCTGTTTGAGGAAGTCTACATACTGCTGCCGCTCCTCGAGGGACATGGCCGCACTGATTAATGTGGGTCTTGGATCTGCCTCGCTACCAAGGTTCACCTGTACCAGCTCATCGACCGTGGTAGAGACGCCTTCTTCAAAGGCTGGGGGAGCATCCTCCAAGTCTTCCTCCCCAGCCATGGGGGGATTTCCCGTGACGGGAGGTACTTATGGGCTCTCAAAACCCGAGGGGCAGCTGGTGCCGGCTTGGGCAGCAGCGGTCATCACATCAGGAGACTCATACGTCGTGGAGACCATAGCAACGAATGCATTTGACCCTATCCCATCCGGCCTTCGGCCTAAGGGGCCACGCTTGATGATATCAAAGTAGTGGTGACGTGTCGGCCAGAGTCGGTTGATTCCAGCCTGGCGAAATAGACACGTATGGCGCACCGCCGTTGTCATGAGCTTGACATCCCGGTACCGTACAGGGGTAGGAGATTCCGGGATGACCCGAGCCTGGTTGATGTAGGAGTACGAGGTGATTTTCTGCCGTCGCTTGGACGCGGGAACATGCCTTCCTTGCGTACCCGAAACAACAAAACATTGTCCCATGTCGGGGGTCGTGGCCTCCAACCGGTGGATCGGGAGGATGTAGGCGTCGTCCATGCTCGCCCAGGGATCACTTGTGATTGGGGCGGGCTCATCCTCGCTGACCAGGATCTGCTTGTCCTTACTTTTGTAATAACCCGCATCCAGATAGCGGGCCTCACAAGAAGCGAAAGGGGACGCGTCTCCTTGGAGCACGCCTACTCGACCGTTGAGCGAGTACTTAAGGCACTGGTGATACGACGGGGGAACCGCTGCATGCAGATGGAGCCATGGCCTGCCCATCAATGCGTTGTAGGTGGTGTCCTGAGAAACAACCATGAATTCGGTACTGGAAATTAAGCCACCGAACTGGGTCTTCAGACGGATCTTGCCGACCGGGGTTTGCTCTGTCCTGTCGTACCCCTGAATCCTGAGGTCAGAGGGAGTCAAATCACCTTCGGACAAACCCAGCTTTCGCAGCGTCCGGGTCGGAATTAGATTGATTCCGGAACCCGTGTCAACGAGGCAGCGACGGACTTCCACACCGTTAAAGTGGCCAGTGATATACAGTGGGCGAATGTGCCCCTGTATAGGAGGGTCTTAATCTTCACCAGAGAACGAGATAACCGCCTGACATTCGGCGTTTTCAATCGTCTCGGTATGGAAGGCCTCCGCGGCTGCCACTTCCGTCTCGAACTGGAGGGGGCTTCTTAGGGCCTCGGCAAGTGCCTCGCGCATCTCGGATGACAAGCGCAGGGCCTCAAGGATGGAAAGCCTCGCCGGAATGCCGACTAGGTGCTTTAGGACATCATACTTGCGTGCCAAACGCGAACCTCTGCTTACAGGGGGTTTTTCGGCATTTGGAGGCATAGCGGGTCCTGCCGGTTGAACTGGCGGTCGGCTAGCACTGGGTACATCCTGCTGCCTGCTAGTAGAAGCCTGGGGAGTAGTCGCCGGGCTAAGATCGAACAGCGGGGGCTGGCCCGTCGCCGGGCGAGACTGGCTGTGATACGAACGAGGCGGCTCCCCCTGATCCAGCAACACGAACGGCGGTGGAGGTAGAGCCAAAGGCGCTGGATGGGTCTGCGCGTGCTGAGATCTGCGCTGAGCCTGCTGCCTGGTCTTGGTAGCGTGCACATCTTGGTCACGAGTGCCTGCTGACATACCTCGGTGACCGGCGCGATTGCGATTCCGGTGACGTTGACGTCGGCTGGAAACGTTGGGGCGGTCTGCCTGGGGTTCCCCCTCGTCGGGGGTCATATAGGGCTTTACCAGCTCCACGGTGTTAACCGAAGCGTACCCTTGACTGTCACTCGAAGAGTCATCCACCGCTGGGCGGATTCTGGGGGGAATGCCCATTTCGGGAGGCATAAAGTCGCCGAGAGTGCGGGATGACGACGGCACTGGCGGTGCACGTTGCTTCTTCTTGCGTCGCCGCTGCTTGCCTTTTTGGACAGAGGTCGACTGTGAAGACGATGTTGAGGCGCCAACTACTTCTTCTGAAGGTTCCGACTACTTCAGGTGTGCCCGGATGATACCCTGGGCACGGACGACAGTTTTTCGAGCCATCCAGTTGTCGTATTTCTGGGACCCGCGGCTAGGGACCTGCTGCCACTCACCCTCGCCGTCACTGCCGATTCCCGACCCCGCGAAGATGCCTGCCACCTACGCTGGTGCTGGGCCCAACTTGACTATGTTGTTGTTGACCTGGTCCTGAAGCCAGTCTTTAAACACATAGCATCGCTTGAGGGTGTTCCCCAGGATCCGATGATAAGGGCAGTAGTTGGGGTGATCAGTGAGATGCGCCTCTGCCGGCCTCTTACACTCAGGCAGACGCACGATCCCTTGCTCTAGAGCACTTCGGAAGTAACCAGGGACCTGATTTTCGTTAAACGAATAGGTATGGTACTTGCTTTCTGGGTAAGGAGCCCTGGGGGACTGATCCTGTCGAGGGACCGGAGGGGCCTGCCGAGGGGGCGGTGCCTGGTTGTCTCGCCTAGGTGGCGGTGGCGCGTTGCGCGGGGGAACCTGTCGGTTCTGAGGCGGTCGCTGCTGGGCAGGAGCATGTGCTTGAGGTGGAGGACCTCTGCGGGGTTGTGGGGGTGGTGCCGCCGGTAACAATTCCAGCTGCCTCGGGGCTTCTATTTGAGCCACTGCGGCGGGTTCATCCCTGGCGGCCCTCCTGGCTGGGATCATAGGGGGCAGCAAACGTGCTTGACTAGCCTGTTGCAGGGCCTCCTCGAGGCGCTGGGCCTTATCCGAGAGTCTCTGAACCCCCCAGGGTAGTTCTGGGTAATCAAGGAGGGTACCAGATCTGTCTTTACGTTCCCCACACACATCGTCAGTAATTGCTCCTGAGTCAGCGGCATATCGAGAGAATACGTAAGTCCTTTCCACCGGGCGATGAAGTCTGCAACCCGCTCATCGGGCCTCTGTTTGCACTTAAAGAGGTCCGCGATGCTGGTCTTCCGCGTGGTGGAGCTGAACTGGTACAAGAACTGCCGGCGAAGATCCTCCCAGCCGGTCACTGATCCGATGGGGAGCTGGCTGTACCAGACGAATGCCGGACCTTCCAACATCTGTACAAAACATCGGAGCTTAGCGGCTTCTTGCTGAGCCGGGGTCCCCAGCATGGGGCCACACCTGGAAGAGAAATGAGCCAAGTGCTGGGGTGGGTCCCCTGTCCCGTTAAAAGGCGAGAAATTGGGGTTCCCAAAACCCGGAGGCGCGGGCATATCATCCACCCACGCGGGATAAGGCTTGCCATCCGGTGGGACCGCCACCTGCCGTGTCTCCAACGCCTCGAGGCGGGCTGTGAGTGCCGCAATAAGGTCCTCCGGGTGGGGGTCCCTGTCTTGACGGGGGTCCCTAACCACAAGCGCATTGCCAGGTTCTTCAACACGGTAGACAGCTTCTGCTGCTCGCGGGTTGACTGGTTGGACGACCTGTTGGGCGACCGGGGGAACCCGGGTTGGGTTCTTCAGATTGCCCCGTCGCTCAGGGGGGTTTGGCGAGACGTATCGTGCCCTCTTGCCGTACGTTCCGGCTTCCGCCCTGTCCGCGGCAGTAGCATGATCAGGGTTTCCCGGAGGCATCTCACCGGGGGGAAATTGTTCCTGCCCCTGCTGTCCCAGCCTGGGATTAACATAGTTGGGTCGTCGCTCTGCGGCGCGTTCAACCAAGAGTTCGTCGACCAGCCTCTTCTGCTCAGCAAGTTGCTGGCGCAACGTGGCCTTCTCAGGGTATTCGTCCGTTTTCTGCACGGAGGCGGACAGGTCGGAGTGCTTGACTATCCCGACATGCTCCTTACCCTTGCTAGTGCTTCGACCGAGTGCCAGTGACTCGGTGGGTACGGGGAGGCCTAGCAGGTTCCTTTGCTGACGGGTGACCCTCCCTGATGGGTCGAGTAGCGGCGGTACGCCCTCGGATGGTAAGTCCCCATCAAGGAACTCAAGCTCATCTTCCTTATCCACAACGTCGGCCATGTGGACTGTGACCCCTCTTGAGGGCATATCCTCAATGTCGCATAGCGAATCAGGCTGTTGTCGGATAGGGTCGAAGAGGAGAGCGGCATAGCGTCCCCAACCACGGACTTGCACATGGGGGGTGGCTTCTCTGACGATCTTGCGGAGTGCCTTGAAACTCTGGACGCATTTTCGTTGGAGGGCACTCTGGTGACCGGGCGACTTGGGGTGCTGGGCCGCAAGGAGCGCCGCTGCATCAATTAGGCGGCACTGCTTGCCAATCTCCTCGAAGTGCTCTCGACTCCTGGGGTACACTACCCGTTCCCAACGGAGGCGGAAGTGCGTCGCCCACAGGGTCCGACAAAAGCATCCCACTTCTTCAGGGGTAAGCGACTCGGGTACGCGAAAATTTAGTGCCGCCGTGGGCCAGAACTTCTCTGGGAAGTAGTCCGCTGCAAGAATACTCCAGAAGCTCCTGGGTTCGTCCTCGGGGTTCGGCCCTACATTTCCCCACTCATCAACCGGGGGTGGCTGAGGGACCGGTAGCGGTACCGAGGCGGACCTCTGGGATAGCAAACTCGGCGGTGGAGAATACGGCGAGCGAGCAGACTGGCCACCGTACTCTGGGCCCTCCTCTGAAGAGCGAGGTGACCTGACCACAATGTCACGATAGGACGGGCTAACAGCCACTGCTTCGGGTACGGGAATTGCCGTTACCGATGTCCGGTCATGTCATGGCTCTACCACCGTTGACCCCCAAAACAGCTCCTCGTGATCCCGAGTAGAGGTAGAGGGCGCTTCGGGTGACGGTGGCGGTGACTGCGCGGTCGAAACCTGCGGAATTCCCAGGATTTCTTCCTCCTGGATGTACCTGCGGAGAGAGACGGGAATCCGGTGGACCTCAAATTCCGGGAGAACGAGGCTGACGCGTCTGGTTCCTGCCCCAGTCCTTGATACGGAGGAGCTGGGAGAAGGTTCCATCGCTAAATCGCATTCCACTTCCGAATCGGAGAAGCGGGCAGGTTTGATCCCCCCTGGGCCTTCCCAGGATTCTTCTTGTGGTGGCGACGACCCGCTCTTCTGCCCCTGGGTGGCTCTTCGGGACAGGGTTGACCCCTATCAGGCAGCCCTGGGGCGGCACTAGCGCCGTGGCGGAGAGGGCCCCCACTTGAGACAGCCGGGGTGCCGGGGGCACCAGGGAAAATATCAAAGGGTACATGGGGAGGACCTCCATGAACAGTACCCACGTGGGCGGGGCCTCTATTGGAACCGGCAGGAGCATGGGGAAGGCCTCCATGGTCGATGCGAGTGGAGCGAGGCTGACCTTCACTCCTTGAGTTGCTGGGGCGAGAAGGATCTTCGCCAGTCGCAGAGAGGACGTAGGGGGGCCCCACGTTGAAGAAGGACCGGATGGACGTTTCCTTCAAAAGGATGGACTTCATACCCTGTACAGCGGGCGCGGGAAATGTTTCCGCGCTGAGCATCACTGCCCCGGGGCAGGTCTTCCTGCAGGATGGGGGCAGCACGAGGCATGCCTCCACGACGAACCTCGGAGCGGGGAAGGCCCACGCTCTGTGGAGTAGTGGTACGGGGAGGACCTCCGTACGGGGTGGCATCACCGCGGGTTAGCTCGCGGCGATCATCACTGGGGCCTGCAACCCGGAGCGTCAACCCGGCCTGCCCATGGGGCGGCTGGGGTCTCAATCTTGGTTGGGCGAAGGGGTGCCCCTGCTCAATGTAGGCAGGGGCTTCATAATGTACGTCGGCGGTGGCTCGGGCCACTATAGCTGTCGATGTGGACGCGGCTAGGCGAGCGTCCTCAGCCCGGGCCCGGCGCTGACGTCGGGTCAGGGGGGCCGGTGCAGGTGGTGCAGGGACATAGTCTGCCTGTTCTTCCTGCGGGGCCGGACGGCGGTGCTGACGTGGCCGGACGGGAGCTCTCGCCTGGGGGTCCTGGGTCGGGGCCCTGAGCGGGCTGAGCTAGACCGCGCCTGCCTCTTCGGCGTAAGGCGAAGAGTCGTCAAGGCGTTCTGGGGATAGGCTCCCGAAACGGTTGAATGTTGAGGTGGGGAGCGGGGGCTCCCTGCGCGGCCTGTTAGGGCGGCGTTGACGGCGGGGTCTGGAAGCCTCCAGGTCCAAACGGGCCATATCCCTGGTCGGGATGACCCCTTGTTCCTCCTACCTGCGCACGAGGCTGTTGATCACCCTTCGTTGGATGACCTCTGATGGGGAAAGGGGACGTGGACGTCCCGCATCCCGTGACGTGGCAGCCGTCGTGGCGGTAGTGGCGCCATGTGGAGTGGCCGTAGTGGTGTTGCCCCTGCCCCTGCGCGGGCGAGGAGCGGATGGTGACCGCATCTCTGAAATAGCAACCTGGTTCCTGGCAAACGAAGGGATCAACTCATCAGTACTGAGAGGAAAAGGTTTGACAGCCAGTGCCCCAGCGTTCTTCCATCCTCCATGTCTGTGAGAAGGATCCACGCCAACACGCTGCGGAGCGGAGCGCCCCACGTTCCACTACCCTGACTTCTGGTGAGTTCCACGACAGGCCCGCCATTTACTTGGCGGGACCAGGCAACGAATATCTGAATCCGGTGACACGTCAATCTACTGGTGTCTCGAACGCTACTAATCTCCATGCTGAGGAGAATAATTTCACGTCGGGTTCACCATTTCTGTTTCCGACGCTTTCGCCGGGGCGCGCGCGCATCCGTCCGCGGGGGAGGGGGACGCGCGGCTTTGTTGCCCCGCATTCCCGCTTCCCAAAGGCGGGCGGCATTCGTTCCTTATTCAGGTACGTCTGCTCCTTGATCGAAACAGGATGATGGGATGTCGGTTCTTCCTCCTGTGGATTCCTCCTCAGAACTCGTCACCTAGTCCGGGTCTCCCTTATAGATTTAATACGTAGTTCGTGAAACTCTTCCCGGTGTCATGTTTCCATGGACGCCGATTAATTACACTGCTTCTGTCGGGACATTCCAAAGGGTCCAGTCAGGGCAGCAACCTTCGGTCAGGGGAGTAATCACGTTTGAGGCATCAGTAGCGTGTCTGGATGCTGGGGTACCTGGCATGTCTCTCTGTTATCCTTGATCACAAGGCTTCTCGAGGGCGTGGAAGCCCGAGGCATCCCACATCGGGCGCAGGGAATTACATGTCCTAGACACGTATCTGAGGTTTTCCTCAGCTTCCCATGTTCAACACAGGGTATGTTGCAGGATTAACGTCTAGCAGAGACGGTTACGCCAAAGGCGTTCCATCCGAGGTTTTCCTCAGGCATCTCATGTTTATCACGAGGTAGGTCGCGAGTTTAACGTCTTGCGGAGACGGTTGAGAATGGAATGGGACCATCGCAGGGGGCGACAGCGAAGTCGGGCTTGAGCCTTGAAGAGGCTTCCTACGTATCCCCGTGGCAGGGAATCAAAGTCCGCGTAGTTCAGGATGGTGCCGGTAAACCGACGTGAAGCTGGACCTTGGTCCGAGGAGAGTTGGGCTTGAACCTCTGGGAGGATTCCTACGTACCATGCCTTGACATGGATCAAAGTCCTCGTAGTTCAAATGATACAGTTTAACGTCATGCGGGACGATAATGAACCCTGACATGAATAAACGATGGGTAGGCTTGAACCTCGTGAAGGCTTCCTACGTACCATGCCTTGACATGGATCAAAGACCTCGTAGTTCAAGTGGTCACAACGGCTTACCGCTGGACTGGAATGGGACCCGACGTGAATGAGCGACGGGTGGGTGTGTCGGTGAACCGACGTGAAAGCAGACCTTGGTCCACTGTTGGTGGGCTTGAACCTCGTGGAGGCTTCCTACGTACCATGCCTTGACATGGATCTATGACTTCGTAGTTCAAGAGGGTTGGGTCGCAATGGCTTACCACTGGGCCGGGATGTAGTTTAACGTCATACTGGACGTAGGTAGAACACGACGTGAATTGGGTGATGGGTGGGCTTGAACCTCGTGGAGGTTTCCTACGTACCATGCCTTGACATGGATCAAAGACCTCGTAGTTCAGATGAAAGTAGACCTTGGTCCACTGATGGTGGGCTTGAACCTCATGGAGGCTTCCTACGTACCATGCCTTGACATGGATCAAAGACCTCGTAGTTCAGGTGGGGAGTAGACCTTGGTCCACTGATGGTGGGCTTGAACCTCGTGGAGGCTTCCTACGTACCATGCCTTGACATGGATCAAAGACCTCGTAGTTCAAATGGTGGGTCGCAATGGCTTACCACTGGACCGGGGTGCAGTTTAACGTCGTGCTGGACGGGGGTGAAACCCGACGTGAAAGACGGATGGGCTTGAACCTCGTAGAGGCTTCCTACGTACCATGCCTTGACATGGATCAAAGTCCTCGTAGTTCAAATGGGGTTTCGCCGGTGGACCGACGTGAAAGCAGACCATGGTCCACTGTTGGTGGGCTTGAACCTCGTGGAGGCTTCCTACGTACCATGCCTTGACATGGATCAAAGACCTCGTAGTTCAGGAGAGATTTGTCAGGGTCAGTTCTCACTCTAAGCCCACGTGAGTCATGCTCGGTGTGAGAAACAAGAGGTTGCATGGACCTGACGATCACGTCGCGAAGGGTGCGTCCGTGAGAAGCGAAGAGGGGCTTACGCGTTGGGCGGCCCATGGTGTTGGGACTTACTCCAGGATGGAGGCCCATGGTGCGACAAAGCGCGGGAAAGATGGACCTTGGTCCGACAATGGGAGGTGCCTCGTTCCCTATCACGTTCCCCACTGGCCTTGGTAGTGGGGGAGTACCGAGATGCACAGGTGCAATCATCCGTACCAAAGGTTAGGGATTTACGCTCTTAGGCGACCCTTCCCCTGCGAACATACACCACTCCGACAAGGAGGATCTCATTCCATGTGCAGAAGAGTTCCATTCCCGTGGAGACGAGCGGTGTAATGAATGCTCGAGCTGGGGGGACCCTTCGTGAGGGAGACGAGGTTGGGTCACAGTTTAACGTCATGTGTTGAGGACGTGGTGCTTGGCAGTTTAACGTCCTGCAGCTCGGACGAGGTGGGTTCACTCCACACCCCTAGGGCTTACATAACTGGTACCCTCTGGTCCTTGGGGAAGGGATGGTACCAGTAAGGCCATGGTAGAGGGGGGTCGAGGGAGGAGCCGTCGAGGGGTCCACGTTAGCGTGGCTATGCGAAGAAGCAATAACCGTTAGCGTGCCTATGCGAAGGAGCATTGGGCGAAGCAACGCTACGGGAGGTGTTGTCCATGGGACTTTGAAATCACATCGTGCAAACCTGGAGGGTCGCACGGAAGGAGGAATCGCTAAGCAGAGGATTGTGCTTTGCGAAGTGGGGTGCCTTGGCCTTAGCATGGGGCATAGGTGGGAGTGGGTGGTGCTTCGCGAAGTGGAACAGTGTTCGCGGAGCACTGCCTCGCGAAGAAGGAGTGGTTCGCGAAGCAGGGTCCTGCCAAGCAATGTGCTTCACGATGCATAGTTATCCTGCCTTGGCATAGGGATTACTAGAATGGGTTGGGTGTTTCGCGAAGCACGAGTGCTCCGCGGCTTCCCGGGTTCCCTTGGGAATCCCCTTCCTTCGCGAACGCCCTTGGGCTTCGCGAAGGGCATCCCTCTCGGAAGAGGGGCTCAGGACGAAACAAATCAGAGTCGTCTCGCGAAGTAGGAATACCTCGCGGAGCTCATGATTCCCGGGGCAAAGCTTGCTTCGCGATTCGGGAGAGGAGAAGCCGAAAGGTCGGATTGTCCGTCCTTTGGGACTCAGGGGGAGTCGAGTATTTATAGGGAAGGGGCGCCGCGAAGCAGGGCTCGCGCGCCGCCTTCGGGGCTTCGCGGCGGCTCGTGAACGTCAAACCGGTTCGCGGAGGATGACCGCCTCCGGAGCTTCGCGGCGGCTCGCGAACGTCAAAAGGATTCACAGAGGATGACCGCCTCCGGAGCTTCGCGGCGGCTCGCGAACGTCAAAAGGATTCGCGGAGGATCACCGCCTCCGGAGCTTTGCGGGGCCGCCAAAGTTGGGGCGCTTCGCGGCGGGGCTCCGCGGACGGGCTCCGCGGCTGTGCTTCGCGGCTGTGCTTCGCGAGGCAGCGCGCCGGCTCTCGTTTTCGTTCCTTCCTTTCGGGCCGGATTTTTGGCGCCAACAAGAGATTTAGGAAATTTTTGGACATGGTGGTGAGTACTAAAAGGATGTTCATTTTCATAAGAGAAAAGAAGAAGCTCTATAATACTAAAGGGATAATGAATATCAATTGTTATTATAAGTTATCCAAAAAAGTGATACGGTTTGGTTTAATGTGTAGTGTGTCTAAAATTTTTTTTTATTAGTTATTTACCGTTTTTTGTGTTCATGTTATTATGAACGCAAGATGATTTATTAAAAAGTGTATAAGAGAAAGATGTAATGGCTTCCAGATTTAAGTGATCAGAATTAAAAAATTGAGATTATTAATTTAGACTCTTGTCTCCCACATTTATTAGTGAATTAATAATATTAAAGGACATTTTGATGAATTAAATTCCATGTGGTAAATTCAATTTTTTAAAATCATTGGATCTAATGCAAAAGTAGATGAGAAAATAATTTAGAGATTAAAAAATGATAAATACACAAGTATTATATTAAATAATTGATTTAGCTGATGAATTAAAAAATCTATATGTTTTTTTATTTCGAATGTGTAAAAAAATCCAAAGAGATAATAGATAAGTGGTCGATCCAAAAGTAGTAAAACTGGTAGAAGGAGAAAAAAAATCAAGTGAATGGGTAGACTTATAAATGGATAAAACATACTTATGTTTTTGAAAATATTTTCCAAAGGATAAATAATAAAAGTGTTTTAGATTTCAGCTAGTTATTTCTAATTGGATGAGAAAATTTAACATTCCAAAATGGGGATAACAATTATTTAAATATGGTTTTTCTAAAGTTGTAGAGGAATCAACTTTCCGATATAAAACATTTTAGAACATTAATGAAAATATAATGAAAGTGGATTTTTAACAAAGGGAGTGAAAAATATAATTAATGTACCGTAATTTATTTTTGAAGGATTAGGAGAAGAGAAATTCATGGAAAATTTATTGAAACACTAAGGGGGAGGGAATGGAAAGTAAAATATTGAAAATAAGGTCATTTATATTTTATTAACAAAGTGTAATGATATTAAAAGACCATAAATTTGAATGTTTTCCCAAGAATTATCATTACAAGTCAGAGAAGTGTTTACGGTAGTATTTTCCAAAAAATATCAGTAGGGGGATAATGTTTCAATGATTTGGTTGTGTGTTGTATTTTTTTAATAATAAGAGATGGATTATAACACTAAATTTTGAGGTAATGAAGTCCGAATATAAAAATGAAATTGTTATATGATCCATCCATAGTTGGTGAGGTATAAAGACGGTCTAGGAAAACATATTGATATTAATACATATCAATGACATGTAATTTTTCCTAACAATTTTAAAACTTAATCAATCATTTGAATTTTGTAATATTTGATGAAATAAATGGATGAGGTTGTTTAAGAGGATGATTGGGAAGTTTAGAAGAAGTTAAAAGTTTGAAACAATATTAGTAAAGGAAACCCTCACCATGAAATTTACTACACAATGGTGAATCTAGGAATAATGTGGTGGATCATGAAATAGATAAAGTAAATTAGATACATATATTTAAATTTTCATTAAAAAAATAAACCATTTTGGTATAAAATAGATATCCTAACCTTGACTTGTTTGGGGAAGTTTTAATGTGGATGTCTACTTGTGGTAAATAGTGAAGAAATCACCATGAAGTTGTAATACTTGATAGGCAATGGTTTCAATGGATGGACATATAATGGAAATAAAAATGTCTACTGAAGTTGCATGGATACATAAGAAACTTGGAATTGTAAAATGGAATGTATAATATAGTGAAGAAATAGTGTAATCCATGGTGATTATTAATTGAATATTGGTTTTAAACCATTCAGTAATGATTTACAATGGTATATGAATATACTTGAGTAAATATAAAAAATGAAGGATGAATAAAAAAGGATTGAACCCCTAGTCAGCCAACCAAATAAAGGATATCACTAGGTTGTAATATTCAAATTTATGATACTAATAATGGGGAAATAAAAGAGTAGCATAAATTTTGAAGAGAAATGTTAGGATGATAAAAGTAGTGCATGAATAGGGTGTGGTGGTTGTACAATATATAGTAGTTATAGTGTGGGGAGGCACCAATGTAGGACAATAAATATTGGCTACCACATTCTGTTTGATATAGTAGAGACCAACATAAGGCACAAATAATGTGGGATTATGATTTGTGAAACTGGATTTTTAATGACATTACCTCACTATAAAATAATTTTTCAGGGTTAAAAAATAACAATACAATGAGGAATATATCATTGAGGTTATAGTTTCGGGATATCAAAGTACCTGTGTAAAACAAGGAACTACAACACCTGAATATCAGTCACCTTGAAGAGTTATGTAATGTAGTTGAATCAAATTCATAGAGAAGAACCATGACATAGAGGAGTGTGTGTCGATCAACATGTAATTTAGAGTTTAATTAGAAATGGGAATGTGGTCATGGAGCCTATTTTGTTTGGGAATGTTTCAGATGGAATTTTGTTATTCTATGGTAATTGAGGCATCTTTCCATGTTTAGTCTTGGTTCAATAAAATTCATGATTTTAATGGTCCAGAATTCTCTAGATATGAGGAGAACATTCCTGGGAATATAAAGAATGTCACTAATATAGAGCCCTAAAATGGGGTTTTTTGATGTTCCCATTAGATTATATATTTTATTTATTATCAATATACTCTTTATGTGTTTGATACAAGAAGTGGACGATGATTGGAGTAATGTTATGAATAAATACTCAATTTATTTGGGAAGATTATGGAGATATTGATATTGTTTAAAACATGTTACATTAGTTTTTTCAGATTTCACATTGTTTATCATAGTTAATGGAGTAAAGAGGAGTCCATCCAATAATTATTGAAAACTATGAACACCATTTATATGAGGATTATGAAAAGGCCTTGAAAAAAAATATTATTTTTACATGATGAATTTTTAGAGAATTTTAGAAAAAGTATTTTGAAGAAGTTTAGCCTTAGATTTATTGTATATTTATCATTTATACATGGCTTTGAATTTATATATAACCATTTCAAAAAACCCATGTTTCAAGGATTTATTAGAAAATAAGCCTCAATTGATCATACAATAGGCCCAAGCACTTGGATGGGTATCCAATTTAGAATGGATCATGTGGAAGAGGAGCAGGGTGCATGCGGGGTGATGGCTACCAAGGTAGAGTGTGTGAGTGTGTAACACCCCACACCTAGTTACCCAGAGTGGGTGCATTATTAAATAATATTAGCATGATACAAGGAATCATGTCCCGAAAGACCGTCCATTTTAGTGTTATTGGAAACCAGATATATACATAAGTTCAACATTACAACTTGAAAAGAAATACAACACTAAATTATTCCATTAAAAACATCCAAGCATCATATGCCTGAAATTAACGCATAACTAACTTCTTCATATCTGGGGAAAATGAAACATAAGAAATAGGTGATCTCAAACGCTCTGTATGAGTAAGAAATATAGCAGATGATAACATAAACATTAGGCATGGTGAATAATTGAAGACACACACCTTTACAATTAATAAACATGAAAAATTTATAACAGTAGTATGAGATGAGTATATAATTCCATAAAAAAACATAATCATGGGTATTCTACTAGTCAAACAACCTCATTAACCATCAATATTATTTTCTTAACGAGGGAATGTATAATGCGGTATATTCTGAAACATTTTGTCAAGGCCTAGACCAAGATGTCTAAAAATGAGTAAGGCCTCATCAAAAATCATATATCAAATTGGGAAAGGCCTCAACCTATTCCACATCTAATTGTCGAAAGATACCTACCAATGCATCGAAGAGCTATAGTGGGCTCCGCCCATCACCTACTAAGTCCAATACTTTCCTCATATGAAAAGGTTAAAATATAACATAAACATTCGAATTAAAACTAGCATACGAAATATCAATACATTAGCCATAAACCATGAATGTTATAAAAACAAAACATCCACAATCATACATATCACAAAACCTTAAATAAAATATATAATATTTGTATAATAATAAATCAACTTCAAATAAGTGAAAAATTTATCAACTGATGATGACATAGATGAGATATAAACTATTTGAGGGAAATATCTATTTTTATTTTGAAATAATTTAAGAGTCTCATAATTATAAAAGACAAAAATTTATTTTTAAAATATTATTATAACTTGTAAGGGAAGCCTCTATGATGTTATAATGGCAGAAAATAGCCGCACCCACCGTATAATTTTAAAAAGACATTGTTACCATAATTTTGTCGAAATGGTCATAAAGTACCTTGTTTGGAAAATGATGGAAAGATTCCTTTCAAAACATATAAGGTAAAATAAGTGTATAAATTAATTTAAACCATTTTCTAGTTAATAGTAAAAATGTTTTGAAATTTATTTTTATGAAAAAATGGATGTAGATGATTAAGATGTCCTAGTAGATACTTAAGTAAAAACAACCTCAGATAATAAAGAGATTGTGAAATTAACCCTTACATTGTACATTTCCGTGGTCGAGGGTACTTTAACATCCTATATAATAGTTAATAAATTATTATTAAAATATACACGAACTAAATACATAAATATCATAACATATATGATCTTATAATATTTCTTTGTAAGTAATATTTTAGTAGTATAATTATTTTGGGTGTTAATTGATTCGTTTTCATTTATATGTTTTCTTACGTAAGTCATGTTTGTTATGGATATGATGTATTTGATTCATATCCAGAAATATATTATGTTATTATATATTATTTATAGTAATCTAATGAAAATTATTCTTGATTGGTTACGATGGTGAATGAATCTCATCATGTTCGTGGAAATGGTAATCCGTACGTACGCACGAACACTACTTCCATTTTTTTTATTTTTAAAAGGAAAGAAAACAAAATGTTACCTAGGTATATTATTAATATGTTACAGTATAATATTTTTTATATGTTATGTAAGTTCATCATCACCATCCATTATATGTTACATGTATGGTATTAGTGAGTCATATCACTTTGAGGGGGTGATAGTCCACATTTCCTCAAATGAAATTATCATATATATATAACATGAAAAGAATAAGGGTATGCTATAAAAGAGAATTAAAGAAGCTTATAAATAAAATAAATGTCATAAATATAATATATAATTACAGTTCCATCATAATGGCCGCCATAAGTGGTGGTAGTAGAAGATTGAACAATCATCGTTTCATGAGGCAGTAGTTTGTCGTCCATATAACCATTATGTTCTATAGCCCTTAGATGGATGTGTGTGTAATATTAGTTAAAATAAATCTCATAAAAACAACCTTCTATATTTTGGATACTGGTGTTGTTATAAAATAAAGGAATAAAGACATTTTAGGGGGTTGGAGTAGTAAAATAAATGAAAAGAACTTAAGAGGAGATGGTACCTTTAAATCGGGTAACTCCCTTTGGTTTGAACCAAAAGGCATCCTTGAAGTGCCTTATGCATAAGGTAAGGCTTATATGAAAAATAGAGGGATGTAAAGGGATAAGTTGGGAATATTTTTGATTATCCAATGGTCTTTTTGGGTGTAAGAGATGGGTTAGAATTAAGGCTTTTTATTACGGGGAGGAGGGGCTCTTTAGGAATGTTTGAAAATGTTATTTTATTATATAATGATTTTTAGTTTATAAAGGTCCAAAACTCATTATAGTATAAGATAACATGAATCATGTTCAAAATAAAATAATCCAATAATAATTTGAAAAGTTTTGGATATTTTTTTAATTTTTGTAATCTTATTTATTTAAATCATTTATTAATGAGGTAAACACTGTATCATTAATGTGTCATAAATAATTTTATTTATTTGATGTCTAAGAATTATAAAAAATACCATGATGTAGGAAACATTTTTAAAATCCAAATTAATATTTTTAGTAGAATATATAACTTATATAACCCCTTGTAAAAATTGTTTTACTAAAAGATATATGTTTATGTCATTTTTGTCTTTACTTTAAATTAATTAATATAAAGTGTAATTATCACTCTCAAGTGGCTCCATGGGGTCCCAAAATCAACCCAAGGACGCCCATGGTCAAGAAATGTATCAAAAAATAGAAATATAACATATGTTAGTTTAATTTAATATTATTATAATATTATTTTGTTACCCTTATTTACCGGATTTACCCCTTTAACCACAGTAAATAAAATATTTAATGAAGTAAAAATTCATAATGTCTCAAAATAAAAGTTACCTATTTACACAATTTGGATGGCCTGATTCCAAATATGGAATCCATTTTTCAAAATTCAAAACACATTAGTGGTATAAATTAATTTAAAATTAATTCCTGTTGTCAAAACACAAAGCCTGTTTTTAAGAAATAATAACTATCAAAAGATTTACACTTGTTTATGTCCAGTTTAAACATAAAATTACATCGAATTACCTAAATTATATTAAATTAGAAAAATATAATCTAATTATAATTAAAGACCATTCCAATGTAAAATTTAAAAGAATAAATTATTTCAATTAAAAAAAGTTATTTTTAATTAAAATTTGTTATTTTTCTATATTCATCAAAAATTGAATATTTTCAGAAAAGTTCCAAAAATTCACCCTAAGACAATTTTGATATTCCGAATACAAAAATAAAGTCCATTTTAAAGAATATAATTTATAAAATTTCTAAAAGTGGGTATTACTATTCATAATAACTAGTTTGATTGGTCGTGGTGTGTTAGAATCTCAAAGTTGCTTATAGTGAAAGATATTGAATTATTTAAAGGGAAACACACCATGGATGATTGGGGTGTTACATTATACCTTCCAAATAAATTTTTCCTCAAAATTTCTATAATACTTCTACATAAAAAGATTTGGGTGGCTCTTCATCATAAGGTCCTCGGGTTCCCTCATTGCCTCTTCCATCTTATGCTTTCTCCATAAAAAATTCACCAGATGAGTCATCCAGTTTCTCAACACTTGTTCTCTTATATCAAGAATCTTGATAGTATATTCAAAATAAAAAAGTTCAGGTTCAAGTTATATTTCTTCGTAGGTGAGTAAATTCTTTGGGTCAGGCATGTATTTTTTCAAAAGTTATATGTGGATCACATCATGAACTTTGGAGACACTTGCCATTATTAACAAACTGTAAGCTAGAGCCCCAATTCCTTAGAGAAGTTTGAAATGTATGATGTACCTAGGACTCAATTTAACCATATTACTAAAATGTATAACACCCTTCCATGAAGATACCTTCAAGAAAATATGATCACCTACTTGAAATTTCAAAACCTTCCTTTGATTATTAGTATATCCCTTTTGCCTACTTTGAGATGCTTTTATGTGTGTTTGGATAATCTTCACCTTTTACATTGTATCCTTAACATGTGCCTATATGTTTTCTTTCACCAACATCATCCCAAAAAGTTGGTGTGTGACATCTCTTTCCATATAACGCTTCATATGGTGCCATCTGAATACTTGAATGAAAACTATTGTTATAGGAAAATTATACCAGAGGTAAATAAGGATACCACATGCCTTGAAAGTCCAGTGAGAAATATCGAAACATGTCTTCTAAGGTTTTAATAGTCCATTCTGATTTTCTATAAGTTTGAGGGTGGTAGGCAGTGATAAAAAAAAGTCCAGTATCCGGGGCCTTCAGAAGACTTTTCCAGAATCTTGATGTAAAATGGGTATCACGATTAGAAACATTCGATAGGGGTACTCCATGAAGTCTTAAAACTTCATTAATATATAGTATTTATAAACATTCAAGTGGAAATTCTTCTCTTATAGGAATAAAATGTGCTGACTTGGTAAGACAATCAATAATGATCCATATTGTATCATTCCTTCTAGGAGTCTATGGTAGTACTAGGAAAAATTCCATCGTAATATCATCCCATTTCCCACTCAGGTATAGGAAATGGTTTCATGACTCCTCCAGGATGTTTCCATCCAGCTTTCACTTGTTAAAAAACCATACATCTTGACACATAATCAGCAATCTTACTCTTCATGTTGTACCACCAAAATGTTCCTTCATATCTATATACATATTAGTGCTTCTAGGGGGTATAGATAAATTAGAGCTTTGAGAATCAACCAAAAATTCCCTTTTTAGATCATGTATATCAGGAACACAAAGTCTTTCCCCAAATTTTAAAATTCCATCTTCATATACGAAGTTAATCAATCTCCCATCTTTCACAGCTTTAATTTTCTTTTTAAACTCCTTATCATCAGTTTGAGAACTTTTTATCCTTTATAGTAAATATGGTTTAGCAACTATTTGAAAAAGTATCGATGTTTCACCTTCCATGATTTTTACTATATCCATCATTACATAGTCCATTAACATAGGATACATTTCAATTATCATCTTGTTTAGAAATCCATGATCCTTTCTGCTCAAAGCATCTGCCACCTTATTTGACATCACCGGGTGGTAGTGTATAGTACAATACTAATATTTGAGTAGTCAATCCATATCCTATGCCACATGTTGAGTTCTTTCTGTGAGAAAATAAACTTCAAACTCTTGTGATCAGTATATATCTCACATTTTTCACCATATAGATAGTTTCCCTACGTCTTCAATGAAAAGATAATAGATTCCAACTCGAGATCATGAGTACGATAGTTTTGTTCATGAATTTTTAGCTATCGTGATGCATAGGCAATAAAATTATCATTCTTCATAAGGACACATCCAATTCCATTATTTGAAGTATCACTATAAATAACAAACCCATCATTCCCCGATGGTAGAGTCAAGATAAGAGAATTGACTAATATTATCTTCAACTCTTCAAAACATTCTTCAGACTCTTTTTTCCACACAAATAAAACCCCTTTACATGTGAACTTGGTTAATGGGTTATCCAATCGGGTAATACTCTGGACAAAATTCCGATAATAACCCGCTAAACCAATAAAAATGTGTACCATGGTTATAATCGTCAGTGCTGGAAATTCTTGGACTGCTCTTGTCTTTGAAGGATCAATAGAGATTCCATCCATAGAAAAAATATGTCCACGAAAAGAAATCTCATAAATCCAGAATTCACACATTATAAACTTCCCATATAATTCATTTCCTCTGAGGGTTTTTAGAATAGTGCCCAAGTTATTTTCATGATCTTCGTATATTTTTGAGTATACCAAGATATCATCAATAAATACCACTACTATGTCATAATGATATTCTTTTAAAAATCTATTCATTATATACATGAAGACAGATGGTGCATTATTCATCCCAAAAGGAATTATTTTATACTCCTAATGCATGTGCCTGGTTCGAAATTCTGTCTTTAGAATATCTTCCTTCTTCATGCCCAAATGATGGTATCCAGATCGAAGTTCAATATTTGAAATATATTTATCTCTATGAAGTTGATCAAATAAATCATCAATGAAAGGTAGGGGATATATGTTCTTTATGGTTATAACATTGATCTGCCTGTAGTCAATGCACAACCTTATAGTTCCATCTTTCTTCTTAAAAAAATGGACAGGGGCTCTCTATGAAGATACACTAGGGAGAATAAATCCCTTATTATTTAATTCATCTAGTTTTTTCTTTAGTTCCACTAATTCCACAGTTACCATTCTATAAAGGGTCTTCGATATGGTCCCTAAACCATAAATTAAGTCAATGGAAATCTCAATTTCTCATTCTAGTGGATGTCTAGGTAAATCCTCTAGAAAAGAATCCTCATATTCCTACACAATAGGTACATCCTCTATTTGAAAATTTTTTCCTCACACATAGTTATTTCATTCTCTTACTCCCCAATAATTGAAGTTAGTAGAGCTACAGGGGGTGGATCTAGATAAGAATCATATTGTGAAATTTCTGCTCTAAAGATAAAGTATTCCTTATCATCATCAAAAATTGTAACCTCCTTCTTCTTATAATAAATTTTCACATCATGGTCTGATAGCCAATCCACACCAAGGATTATGTCAAATTAAATCATGGGTATGAAAATGATATCAGCATATAAAGAAAATTTAAATGCCCTAATGAGAACTAATTCACAAAACTTTATTGCAATGATACTTCCCTTATGAGTTTTTATTGAAAAATCCCTTGTTAAATAAAATGGTAAATATCTAATTTTCTTAGAAAAATGGGAAGATATGTAACAATGCGATGATCCAGAATAAAAAAAACATTGGCTAAACTTGAGGAAACCATAAATTTACCTGCTACTATGTATTTCATAGCTTCAACCTCAGCAGTAGTGATCACATAAGATTGGGCGTGATCCATTGGACTTTTTTTGAGATAACTTTCCTTATCACTTAGAAAATTAATTTTCATAATTCCCCATCTCCTTGTAATTGTAGAATTGAAAATTGTTAGCTTATTTTTTCCCCTTACAATCACCAGTTAGATGGCCTCTCTATCCACATTTTTAGCATACTCATTTTCTTTTTATAAAGGCACCAGGGCGATTCCTTCTATAATTATCACAGGGTGGAAATTCAACACTTACCTTCTTCTTTGTTTCATTATTTCCTTTCTCAGAGTGTTCAACTGATCTCTTATTCTTTTACTTTGCATTAAAGTATTAAGACATAGTGAATTCTTCTAATTTATTGATAGAACATGAGACAATATATTCGTTTGATGAGAAGGATTTTGAGACTAATGCTTGATGGATAAATGGTTTTAAACCATCAAAGAAACTATAAATCTTACTTCTTGGGTTATTTATATAATCTACAACATGCATTGCTATCCTTGTAAAGGTAGGTTCATACATTGTGACATTCTCATCTTATTTTTGGCTCAGACTCAGAAATTTCCTTTCCATATCTGCTTGATGGTCACGAGGATGTTATTTTTCTTAAACAAGCTAATTAAACTCTTTACATTACATACATGATACTTCTTCATCCTACTTTGTGTTTTGAATTAATGACCACAATTAATATACATCTCCTGTGAGGTGATAAACTGTCATGAAAACTTTTTCCCTTTCACTACTCCCTAAAGCATGAAATATTTTCTCTAAGGAACTTATCTTTTGATCATCTACAAATGGATTTGTAGACCTATTCAATATTGGAAATTTTTTCCCCATGAAGTGTTCTGACATTGATCCTCCACGTTGTGGATTTGGTTTCTCCATACAGATAAGATTATTATTCATAACCTGAGTGAGTTGTCTTAGTGTGGTGATTAGATGATCATCACCAGTTTCATCACTAACTCCACTATAATTATATTGAGTAGGAGGGCAGTCAATACATGGATTACATGCATTGATACATTTTCCATTCCTTCCATTAAGAGCCACTTATAAATAATGGAATACACTAGATTAGTTTTTGAATCGCAATACGTAATTCCAAATTTGTAAAACACTTAACTTAAATTGGATAGTTTATTGATATAATCCATAATAAAAAAAATGTTTTCATCGAGAAAGTATATACTAAAAATCCTTCATAATGGTTTTTATATAAAATGTGAATTATCCTAAGCATATCCCCCGGGAGTTCCCTAACCAAGAGTGCATCAAGGCATGTTGTCGTGTACCAGGATACCCTGGGTCAAGCCCAAAACTTCTTGTCAGAGCTTTCAGTCCCAGGTACATCTGTGAAAGAGCTGCCACTACCTACTCGTATCTAGACAGAGATGTATTACTTGGAAAACTGAAAATATATTTATATTACCTAAATCCTTGGATGTTCATCTATACTAATCCTCAATGTCTATCTTAGGGTAATGTGCTATAATGTGATTTTATCTAAATCTAGTTTCCAAGGATTGTACTAAACTTCCTCTGATACCAACTGTAACACCCCGACCCATGTTATCCAGAGTCTGTGCATTATTACATAATATTGGCATGATATAAGGAATCATGTCCCGAAATACAGATCGGTTTAGTATTATTGGAAACAAGATATATACATAAGTTCAACATTATAACTTGAAAACAAATACAACACTAATTTATTCCATTAAAAACACCCATGCCTCCTATATTATGCCTGAAACTCACTCATAGCTAACTTCTTCATATCCTGGGAAAATGAAACATAAGAAAGAGGTGTGTTAAAATTCTTAGTAAGAGAATGAAATATAGTGGAAGATAACATAAACATTAGGTATGGTGAATAATTAAAAACACATTCCTTTATATATAATAAATAAGAAAACATTATGGAAGGAATACGATCTAAGTAAATAATTCCATAATAAAACATAATTTTGGGTATTTTACTAGTCGAATAATCACATGAACTGTAAATATTATTTTCATAATGAGGGAATGTATAATGCAGGACATTCTGAAACATTTTTTCAAGGCCTCATCCATGATGTCTAAAAATGATTAAGGCCTCGACCAAAATCAAATATGAAAATGGGAAAGGCCTTGACAAATTCCATTTCTAATTGTCTCATGAGACCCATTGATGCATCGAGGAGCTATAGTGGGCTCCACCCTTCACTTACTAAGTCCAATACATTCCCCATATGTAAAGGTTGAAACATAACATAAACATTCGTATTAAAATTGGAAAAAAAATTCTATACTTTAACCATAAACCATGAATGGTATAAAAATAACACATCCTTATTCAAACATATCACAAAACCTCAAATACAATATTGAATATTTGTATCATAATAAATAAAACTCAAACAAGTGTAAAATTTATCAATGGATGTTGACATAGATGAAATCAAAACTATATAATATAAATATCTCTTTCTATTTTGTAATCATTTAAGAGTTAAAAAATAATAAAAAATACATTAATTTTAAAAATATTCTCAGAAGCGTGTAAGGGAATCTTCGATGATGTTATAACTGCGGAAAATAACTGCTCCCTCTATAAAAATTAAAAAAGACAATCTTACATTAATTGTATCAAAAAGGTCATAAAGTACCCTTTTTGGAAAATGAAGAAAAGATTAATTTCAAGACATATTAGAAAAAATAAGGGTATAAATGAATTTAACCCATTTTATAGTAAAGAGTAAAAAAAATTTGAAATACATTTTTATGAAAACACTGATGTGGATGATAAAGAGGTCCCAGTAGATACTTATGTAAAAAAACCTCGGATAATAAAGAGATTGTGAAATTAACCCTTACCTTGTACTTTTATTTGTTAAAGGTTATATTAACCTAATATATAATAGTTAAATCATTGTTATTAAATTTTAAAAGAACAAAATAAATCAATATGATATCATATATGATCTTTTAATATTTTATTAGTATCATTGTTTCAGGTGTTAATTGATTCATTTTCATTTATATGTTTTGTTATATAATTCATGTTTCTTATGGATAGGATGTATTTTAGTCATATCTAGAAAGATATTATGCAACTATATATTATTTTTAATAATCAAATGAAAATTATTTTGGAATGGTTACGATGGATAATGAATCTCACCACGTTCGGGGAGACGGTAAACCGTACGTACGTACGAATCCTACTTCTTTTTTTTTAATTTAAAAATGAATGAAAACCAAATGGTACATATGTATAATATGATTCAAGTATAATAAAATATTTTATATATGTTACATAAGTTCATTTACACCATCCATTATACGTTTCATGTATGGTATGAATGATTAATATCACTTTGAAGGGCGGTAGTCCACACTTCCTCAATTGAAATTATCATATATATACAACATGAAATGAATAGAGGTACTCTATCAAAGATTATTACAGAAGATTATAGTTAAAATAAATATCATAAATATAATATATAATTACAGTGACATCATAATGGCCACCATAAGAGGTTGTAGTAGAAGATTGAACAATCATCATTTCATGAGGTAGTAGTTCGTCGTCCACAAAAACATTATGTTCTATACCCATTAGATAGAGGTGTGTTTATGTTTAGTGAAAATACATCTCATAACAAAAAAATAATATATTTATGATACTGGTGTGGTCATAAAATAAAAGAATAAAGAGATTTTAGGGGGTTGTTTAAGTAAAATAAAATAAATAAACTTAAGAAGAGATGTTTCCATTAAATTGGGTAACTCTCTTTAGTTTGAACCAAATGGCTTCTTTGAAGTGCCTTATACCTAAGGTAAGGCTTCCAAGAGAAATATAATTATGTAAAGAGCTTATTTTGGTAGTGTTTGGATGAGCCAAGGGTCTTGAGAGGTGTGAGAGATGGGTTAGATTTGAGGTCTTTTTATAAGGGTGAGGAAGGGCTCTTATGGAAAGTTTGAAAATATTATTTTATTATATAATTATTTTTGGTTTATAATGGTGCAAAACTCATTAAAGTAGAAAATGAGATTACTAATGTTCGAAATAAAATCATCCAATAATAATTGGATAGTTTTTTGATATTTTTTTATTTTTTTAATATTATTTATTTAAATTATTTATTAATGAGGTAAACTCGACATCATTATTTTGTCATATAAAATTTTATTTATTTGATGTCTAAAAATTATAAGAAAATACCATGATTTATGAAATCGTTTTAGATTTTAAATGAATATTTGTAGTCAAAGAGGTAACTAATATATCCCCTTTTAAAAATAGTTTTACTAAAAGATATATGTTTATGTAATTTTTTCTTTTTTTAAATTAATTAATATAAAGTTTCATTATCACTATCAGGTGGCTCCATGAGGTCCCAAAATCAACATAAGGATGCCCATAGTCAGACATGTATCAACCAATAGAAATAGGAAACATGTTAGGATAATTTAATAATATTATTATATTATTTTTGTACTCGTATTTATCAGATTTACCCCTTTAACCACGGTAAATAAAATATTTACTGAAGTAAATATTCGTAATGTCTAACAATAAAAGTCACCTATTTACACAATTTATACCTCTTGATTCCAAATATGGATTCCATTTTTCCGAATTCAAAACACAAAAGTGGAAGAAATTTATTTAAGATTATTTTTTTGGTCAAATTGAAAACCATGTTTTGAAGAAATAATAACAATCAAAAGATTGACACATGTTTATGTATAGTTTAAAAGTGAAATTACATCCAATAATCTATATTATATTAAATGATAAAAATATAATCTAATGAAACTTAAAAATCATTCAAATTTATAATTTATAACAATAAATTATTTCAATTAAAAAAGTTGTCTTCAATTAACATTTATTATTTTTCACTATTCATAAAAATTGAATGTTTTCAGAAAAGTACCAAACATTCACCCTAAGCCAATTTTGAAATTCTGAATCAAAACTGATGTCAATTTTGAAGAATAAAATTTATAAAATTTTAAAAAGTGGCTATTACTATTCATAACGTCTAGTTTGATTGGTCGTAGTGTGTTAGAATCTCAAAGCTGCGTAGAGTTCAAGCAATTTCATTATTTAATGGGAAACGTACCATAGAAGCATGGGGTGTAACATTGTTCTCTATTTCAAATAATTTCATCCCCCAAATTTCTATAATACTTCTACATAAAATTTTTTGGGTGTTTTTTCATCATAAGTTCCTTGGGTTCCCATGTTGCCTCTTCCATGTTTTGATTTCTCCATAAAACATTCACCAGACGAGTCATCTGGTTTCTCAACACTTGTTCTCTGATATTAATAATCTTGACAGGCTCTTCGCAATGAGACATATTGGGTTACAGTTCTATTTATTCATAGGTGAGTACACATGTTGGGTCAGGCATGTATTTTCTCTACTATGAAATGTGGAACACATCATAAACTTTGCAAAGACATGGAAGCATTTCCAAAAGGTAAGTAACAACCCCAATTTTTTCTAGAATTTTCAAAGTTCTGATGTACCTGGAACTCAATTTACCCTTATTATTGAAATGTATAACAACCTTACATAGAGATACCTTCAATAAAACATGATCACCTCGTTGAAATTCAAAATCCTTTCTTCAATTATCTACATAGCTCTTTTTCCTACTTTGATATGGTTTGATATGAGTTTGGATAATCACTACCTTTTCCATTGTTTCCTCAACATGTTCTAGGCCTAAATGTTTTCTTTCACCAACATCATTCCAACAAGTTGGTGTGTGACATCCCTTTCCATATAACTCTTCATATGGTGCATTTGAATACTAGAATTAAAACTATTGTTATAGAAAAATTATTCAAAAGTTAAATACATATCCCTCATACCTTTAAAGTCATGTGATCAAGATATCCACATGTCTTATAATTTTTAAATAGCCTGTTCTGATTGTTCATCAGTTTGAAGGTTGTAGGAATTTCTCAAATGAAGTTCAGTATCCAGGGCCTTCAGAAGGCTTTTCATGAATCATGATGTAGAATGGGGATCACGGTCTGAAACAATTGATAGGGGTACTCCATTACTTCTTACAACTTCATTAATATGTATTATTTCTAAAAGTTCAAGTGGTCAATCATCTCTTATATCATGAAAATGTGCTGACTTGGTAATACGATCAACAATGACCATATTGAATTGTTCCATCTAGGAGTCCTTGGTAGTCCCATGGAAAATTCCATCGTAATATCATCCAATTACCGCTTAGGTATGGGAAGAGGTTTCATGAAACCTCTAGGATGTTTCCTTCTAGATTTCACTTATTGGAAAACCATACATCTTGACACATAATCATCAATCTCCCTCTTCATGTTGTCCCACAAAAAATGTTCCTTCAAATAACTATACATCTTAGTGATACTATGGTTTATAGAGAAATTGGAGCAATGAGAATCATCCAATAATTCCATTTTTTAGATCAGGTATATCAAGAACAAAAAGTATTTTCCCTAATATCAAAATTCCATCTTCATATACGAAGTCAATAAATCTAACATCTTTCACAGCTCTTAATTTTCTTTTAGAACTCCACATCAACAGTCTAAGTAGCTTTTATCCTTACTAGTAAAGATGGTTTAGAAACCATTTGAAAAAGTTTCAATGTTTCACCTTCCATGATTATTCCTATATACATCTTTACTAGATCCATGAACATAGGATCCCATTCAACTGTCACTTTGTTCCGAACTCCAGGATCCTTTCTACTCAATGCATCTTCCACCTTATTTTTCCTCCCAGGGTGGTAGTTTATAGTGTAATAATAAACTTTGAGTAGTTCAAGCCATCACCTTTGCCTCATGTTGAGTTCTTTCAATGAGAAAATATACTTCAAACTCTTATGATCGGTATATATCTGACATTTTTCACAATATAGATAGTGTCTCCATATCTTTAAAGAAAGGATTATAGCTACCAACTCAAGATCATGAGTAGGATAGTTTTTTTCATGATTTTTTTGTTTTCTTGAGGTGTAGGTAATAACTCTATCATTCTTCATAAGGATACATCCATGTTCTTTCTTTAAAGAATCACTATAAATTACAAACCCTTCATTACCTGATGGTAGAGTCATGATAGGAGCATTGAATAATCTTCTCTTGAGCTCTAAAAAAATTATACACACTCTTTGGTCCAAACAAATTTAACCCCTTTACGTGTGAACTTGTTTAATGGGTTATCCAATCAGAAACAATTCTAGGAAAATGTCGATAATAACCTGCTAAACCAATAAAACTACGTACCTCAGTTATACTCATCAGTGGTGGACATTATTGGATTGCTCATGTATTTGAATGATCAATAGAGATTCCATCCTTAGAGACAATATGACTAAGAAAAGAAATCATTTGAATCCATAATTTACACTTTACTTCCCATATAGTTCATTTCTTCTGAGGGTTTTCAGAATAGTACACAAGGTATATTTATGATCTTCATAGATTTTTTAGTATACCAAGATATCATCAATAACTACCACTACAAAGTCAACAAGATATTACTTGAAAACTCTATTCATTAGATCCATGAAGAAAGAGAGTGAATTAGTCATTCCAAAATGCATTACTATAAACACGTAAAGCCCATACCTGGTTCGAAATGCTACTTTTAGAATGTCTTCCTTATTCATGCACAATTGATCATATCCAGATCGAAGGTCAATCTTTGAAAAATATTGATCTCCATGATGTTTAATGAATAAATCATCAATGCAAAGTAGGGGATACTTTTTCTTTATTTTTATAGCATTGATCTCTTTGTAGTCAATGCACAACCTCATAGATCCATCTTTCTTCTTAACAAAGAGGACAAAGGATCCCCATGGAGAAACACTAGGTAGTATAAATCCTTTATTACTTAATTCCTCTAGTTTTTTTAGTTCCACTAATTCCACAGTGTCCATTATATAACGGGTCTTCGATATGGGCCTTGAACCTGGAATTGAGTCATTGGAAAACTCTATTTCTCATTCTAGAGGATTTCTAGGTAAATACTCTGGAAACACATCGATATATTCCTAAAAATTAGGAACATTTTCTTTTTGAACATTCCTTTCCTCACCCATCTTCATTTCATTCTATTCCTCCCCAATAATTGAATTTAATAGAGCTAATGAGGGTGGATCTAGATAAGAATCAAATGGGGACGTTTCATCTATAAACATAAGGTATTTCTTTTCATCATTGAAAATTGAAACCTCCTTATTATTACATTAAATTATCACATCGTGGTATGAAAGAAAATACATACTAAGGATTTCATAAAATTCGATCATGGTTATGACAATGAGATCAGTGAATAAAAAACATTTATATGCCCAAATGTGAACTGATTCACAAATCTTTGTTGAATGATATTTCCCTTAGATGTTTTGATTGAAAACTCCCTTTTTAAATCATACTGGAAATATCTAGTTTTTTTAGCAAACTTGGAAGATATGAAATAATACAATTATCCAGAATCAAATAAAGTATTAAAAAACTTGAGGAAACAGCTAAACTACCTGCCACCCCATCATTCAGAGCTCCAACCTCAGCAGTAGTGATCACATAAGCTTGGTATTGCTCCCCTGACAATTTCTGAGGTAAGTTTCCTTTTCCTTTACCAAATTCATTTTCATAATGTCTCATCTCCTTGCAATGGTAGCATTGAACATTGTTATCTTATTTCTTCCCTTTACAATCACCAGTAAGATGGCCTTTATGTCCACATTTATATCATACTCATTTCCCTTTTATATAGGCACCAGGGTGCTTCCTTAGAAAATTATTATAGGGTGAAAATTAAACTCTTCCCTTCTTCCTTATTTCATTATTTCCTTTCCCAGAGTTTTCAACAGATCTCTTCATCTCTTTCTTTGCTTTAATGTTGAAAAACATAGATAATTCCTCTCTTTTCATAATAGTAGATGAGACAATATCTTCATATGATGAGAAGTATTGAGAGACTAATACTCGATGGAGAAATGGTTTTAACCCATCAAATAAATGATCAATATTACTTCCTGGGTTACTTATATAATGTACAACATGCCTTGCTATCCTTGTAAAGTTAGCTTCATGATTTACGACATTCTCATCCTCTTCTTACCTCAGACTCATAAATTGCCTTTCCATATCCGCTCGATGGTCACGAGGAAATTATTTTTCTATGAAAATCTCTTTAAACTCCCTCCATTACATACATGATACTTCTTCATCCTCCTTTGTGTTTTGAATTGATGACTGCCATTGATTTTCATCTCCCGTGAGGCGATAAACTTCCATGACAACTTTTTACCTTTCGCTACTCCCCAAAGAATGAAATGTTTATTCTAAGGAACATATCCATTTCTCATAAAAGAATATATTTTTAGACACATTGAATGTCGGTGGTTGTTTCCTCATGAAATAGTCTAACATTGATCCTCCACATTATGGATCAGGGTGCTCCATACAGGTAAGTTTATTATTCATAACCTGAGTGAGTTTTCGTAGTATGGTGATAAGCTGATCAGCACCAGTTGCATCACCAGCTCCATTATAATTATCTTGAGTAGGAGGGAAGTCCCTACATGGATTACATGTATTAATATAGTTTCTATTCCATCCACTATGCACTATTACTAAACAATGGCATACACTAGATTAGTTTTTGAATCACAATACGTAATTCCAAACATGTAAAACACTTAACATAAATTGAACAATTTATGGATATAATCCATAATCATAAAAAAATTCATTGAGGAAGTATATACTCATAAATCCTTTATAATGGTATGTAAATAAAATGTGAATTATCTTAAGAAAATCCCCCAGGAGTGTCATAACCAGGAGTGCATCAAGGCATGTTGTCGTGTACCAGGATACCTCGGGTGAAGCCGAAAACTTTTTATCAGGGTTTTTAGCCTTAGGTACATTTGTGCTAGTGAAGCTTCTAACTTCTTGCATCCAGAAATGGATTTATTTCTCAAAAAAAAAAATATCTACATTAACAAAATTATAAGAAGTTCTTCTATACTTATCCTCAATGTGTATCTTAGGGTAATATCCTCTAATCATACTTTTCTAAATCTAGTTTTCAAGGTTTGTACTAAACATTCTATGATACCAACCATAAGACCCCAACCCAAGTTACCTAGAGTCAATGAATTATTACATAATATTGGCATGATTCAAGGAATCATGTCCCAAAATATGGATCAGTTTAGTATTATTGGTAATGAGATATATACATAAGTTCAACATTACAACTTGAAAACAAATAAAACACTAATTTATTCCATTAAAAACATCTAATCCTCCTATATTATTCCAAAAAGTCACTCATAACTAACTTATTCATATCCTGGGAAAATGAATCATAATAGAGGGGTGAGCTCAACACTCAGTAAGAGAAATAAATATAGAATAAGATAATATAAACATTAGGTATGATGAATAATTGAAAACACATGCCTTTACAAATATTAAACATGAACACTTTATGGAAGGAATATGACTTGAGTAAAAAATTACATAATAAAACAAAATCATGGGTATTCTACTAGTCGAATAACCATAAGAACTATCAATATTGTTTTCATAATGAGGGAATGTATAATGAGGGTCCTTCTGAAACATTTTTTCAATGCCTCGTCCAAGACGTCTAAAAATGATTAAGGCCTCATCCAAAACCATATATCAAATTCAAAAATTCCTCATCCAATTCCATGTCTAATTGTCTCATGAGACCTATATGTGCTTCGATAATCTATAGGAGGCTCCTCTAGTCACATACTAAGTCCAATAAATTCCTCATACGAAAAATTTGAAACATGACATAAACATTTGTACTAAAACTGGCATACGAAATGTCAATACTTTAACCATAAAGAATGAATGGTATAGAAATAACACATCCATATTCAAACATATCAGAAAACCTTATATAAAATATGGAATATTTTTATCATAACAAATCAACTTCAAAAAAGAGTAAAATTTATCAAAGAATGTTGACATAGATGAAATCAAAACTATTTGAGAGAAATATCTCTTTCTATTTTTAAATAATTTATGACTCACATAATTATAAAAAAAAAATTTATTTTGAAAATATTCTTACGAGCTTGTTGGGTAAGCTTCAATGATGTTATAACAATGGAAAATAGCTGCACTCTCTGTATAAGTTAAAAAAGACATTCTTACCTTAATTTTGTAAAAAAGGTCATAATGTAACTTGTTTGGAAAACGACAGAAAGATTCCTTTCAAAACATATAAGGTCAAATAAGGGTATAAATTAATTTAACCCATTTTGTAGTAAATATTAATAATTATTTGAAATACATTATTATAAAAACACATGTGTGGATGATAAAGAGGTCCAGGTTGATAATTATGTAAAAACAACCTCAGATAATAAAGAGACTATGAAATTAACCAATACATTGAACTTTTCCTTGGAAGAGGGTATGTTAACCTAATTTATAATAGTTAAATAATTGTTATTAAATTATAAAAGAACTAAATACATAAATATGATATCATATATTTTCTTGTAACATTGATTTCTTAATAATATTTTAGTAATATCATTTTTCGGGTGTTAATTGATGCATTTTTGTTTATATGTTTTGTTACGTAAGTCATGTTTATTGAAGATAAGACGTATTTCATTCATATCCAGAAAGATATTATGTTATTAAATATTATTTTAAATAATCTAATGAAAACTATTCTTGAATGGTTACGATGGGGAATGAATCTCATCACGTTTGTGGAGACAGTAATCCATTTTTACGCACGAACGCTACTTCCATTTTGTTATATTAAAAAGGAAATAAACCAAATGATACATAGTTATATAATTATTATAGTATAATATAATATTTTATATATGTTACTTATGTTCATTAACACCATCCATTATAAGTTCCATGCACTGTATGAATGAGTCATATCACTTTGAGGGGGTGGTAGTCCTCATTTTCTCAAATGAAATTATCATATACATACAACATGAAAAGAACAAGGGGTTTCTGTACAAGAGAATTAACAAAGCATACAGATAAAATAAATTTCATAAATATAATATATAATTACTTTTCCATCATAATGTAAACCATAAGAGGTGGTAGTATAAGATTGAACAATCATCGTTCTGTGAGGCAGTAGTTCATCGCCCATTGAAACATTATATTCTATACCCAATAGATGGTGGCGTGTGTAATTTTAGTTAAAATAATTCTCATAAAAACAACTAGTATATTAAGGATACATGTTTTCTTATAAAATAAAATAATTATAAAATTTTAGGTGGTTGGAGAAGTAAAATAAAATAAAATAACTTAAGAGGGGATGTTACCTTTAAATCACGTAACTCCCATTGGTTTAAACCAAAAGGCTTCCTTGAAGTGACTTCTCCCTAAGGTACGGATTCTAAGAGGAAGATAGGGATGTAAATAGATTAGTTGGGTATAGGTTGGACAATCCAAGGGGATTCATAGGTGTGAGAGATGGGTTAGAAGTGTGGGTTTTAATGAGGGGGAGGAGGGGCTCTATAGGAAATCTTGAAAATATTATTTTATTATATAATTATTTTCTATATCTAAAGGTCCCAAACTTATTAAAGTTTATTAAAAGAGAAATGAAGTTCTAAATAAAATCATATAATAAAAATTGTACATGTTTTGGACATTTTTATGATTTTTATAATCTTATTTATTTAAATCATTTATTAATGAGGTAAACACTGCATCATTACTATGTCATAAATAATTTTATTTATTTGATGTCTAAAAATTATAAAAAAATACCATGATGTAGAAAATATTTTTAGATTTAAAATTAATATTTTTAGTCAAATATATAACATAGAAAACCCCTTTTGAAATTTTATTAATAAAAGATATATGTATATGTCATTTTTGTCTTTAGATTAAATTAATTAATATAAAGTGTCATTATCACTCTCAAGTGGCTCCATGGGGTCCGAAAATCAACCCAAGGATGCCCATGGTCGGAAATTCTTCAACCAATAGAAATAGAATACATTTTAGGGTAATTTGATATTGTTATAATATTACTGGTTAACCTTATTTACCGGATTTACCCCTTCAACCACGGTAAATAAAATATTTTCTGAGGTAAATATTCATAATTTCTTAAAATAAAAGTAACCTATTTACACAATTCTGACCTCCAGATTCAAAATATGGAATCCATTTTTTAAAATTCAAAACATATAAGAGGAAAAAATTAATTTAAAATTAATTCTCGTTGTCAAAACAAAAATCATGTTTTTGAGAAATAATAACTATAAAAAGATTGACATTTTTTGATGTCTAGTTTAAACCTGAAATTACATCTAATGACATAAATTATATTAAATTATAAAAATATAATATAATGGTACTTAAAAACTATTCAAATTTATAATTTAAAACTATAAATTATTTCCATTAAAAAATTTGTTTTTAATTAAAATATATTATTTTCACTATACATCAACAATTGAATGTTTTTAGAAAAGTACGAAAGATTCACTCAAAGCCAATTTTGAAATTCCGAATCAAAAAATAAAGCCCATTTTGAAGAATAAAATTTGTAAAAATTCAAAAAAGTGTGTATTTCTATTCATAATGGCTAGATTGATTGATCATGGTGTGTTAGAATCTTGAAGTGGCATACAACACAAGCTATTGCATTATTCAAAGGGAAATATACCATGGAAGCCTGGGGTCTTAAATTCTTCCCTATTTTAATTAATTTTATCCTTGAAATTTCTAGAATAAATCTACATAAAAGGATTTGGGTGGTTCTTTATCATATGTTCCTCATGGTCCCACGTTGCCTCTTCTATCTTATGATCTCCCCATAAATCATTCCCCAGATGAGTCATCCATTTTCTCAACACTTGTTCTATGGTATCAAGAATCTTGATAGGATTTTCATAATCAGATAGATTGGGTTCCAGTTCTATTTCTTCATAGGTGAGTACATGCGTTGGGTCAGGCATGTATTTTCTCAACAGTGATATGTGGAACACATCATGAACATTGGAGATACTTGGAGACATTTCCAAACGGTAAGCTACAACCCCAATTTGTTCTAGAATTTCAAAATGTCTGATGTACCTAAGACTCAATATACCCTTCTTACTGAAACCTATAACACCCTTCCATGAAGATATCTTCAAGAAAACATGATCACCTACTTGAAATTCCATATCCTTATTTCAATTATTGATAAATCTCTTTTTCCTACTTTTAGGTTCTTTGATATGGTTTTGTATAATCTCCACATTTTCCATTGTTTCTTCAACATGTTCTGGGCCTACAAGTTTTCTTTCACCAATATCATCCCAAGAAGTTGGTGTGTGACATCTATTTCCATATAACACTTCTTTTGGTTCCATCTGAATACTTGAATAGAAATTATTGTTATATAAAAATGCAGCTAGAGGTAAATATTGATCCCACATACCTTGATAGTCAAGTGAGCCAGATATCAACATGTCTTCTATGGTTTAAATAGTCCTTTCTGATTGTCCATCTGTTTGAGGGTGGTAGGAAGTTCTCAAACGATGTTCAGTTTCCAAGGCCTTCTGAAGACTTTTCCAGAATGTTGATGTAAAATAGGGTTCAAGATGAGAAACAATTGACAGGGGAACTCCATGATGTCTTATAACATCATTAATATATAATCTTTCTTAACTTTCATGTGGTAAATCTTCTCTAATAGAAATAAGATGTGCTGACTTGGTAAGATGATAAAAAATGACCCATATTGCATCATACCTTCTAGGAGTCCTTGGTCGTCCCATCACATAGTCCATCATAATATTATCCCATTTCCACTCAGGTATGGGAAGAGGATTCATGAATCCTACATAATGTTTCCGTTTAGCTTTCAATTTTTGACAAACCATACATCTTGACATATAATCAGCAATCCCCCTCTTCATGTTGTCTCACCAAAAATGTTTTTTGAAATATCTATACATATTAGTGAAAACAGGGTGTATAGGGAAGTTGGAGCTATGAGCATCATCCAAAAATTTCCTTTTTTAGATTAGTTATATTAGGAACACAAATTCTCTTCCCAAATTTGAAAATTCCATCTTCATATACGAATTCAATCAATCTCCCATCATTCACAACTTTAATTTTCTTTTGAAACTCCTCATCATCGGTTTGATAACTTTTTATCCTTTAAAGTAATGATAGTTTAGCAACAATTTGTAAAATTATCAATGTTTCCCCTTCCATGATTATTCCCATATCCAACTTTACTAAATCTAAGAACATAGGATCCCTTTCAACTCTCGTCTTTTTCAGAACTCCATGATCCTTTCTGGTCAAAGAATCTGCCACCTTATTTTCTTTCCCTAGGTGGTAGTGTATAGTGAAATTATAATCTTTGAGTATTTGAAGCCATCACCTTTGCCTCATGTTGAGTTATTTATATGACAAAATATACTTCAAACACTTTTGATCAGTATATATATTAGTTTTTTCACTATAGAGATAGTGTCTCCATATCTTCCATTAAAATATTACCACTTCCAACTCAAGATCATTAGTAGGATAGTTTTGTTCATTGATTTCTAGATGTCGTGATGGATAGACAATAACTTTATCATTATTTATAAGGACACAACCAAGTCTTTTATTTGAAGCATCACTATAAATAACAAACCCATCAGTCCCTGATGGTAGAGTCAAGAAAATATAATTGAATAATCTTCTCTTCATCTCTAAAAAACATTCGTCCAACTCTTTTGTGCAAAAAAATTTAACCCCTTTATGTGTGAACTTGGTTAATGGGTTATCCAATCGGGAAAAATTCTTGAAAAAATGTCGATAATAACATGCTAAATTAATAAAACTGTGTACCTCAGTTATACTCATCGGTGATGGCCATTATTAGATTGATATTCTCTTTGAAGGATCAATAGAGATTCCATCCTTAGAGACAATATATCCAAGCAATTAAATCTCCTAAATCTATAAGCACACTTTCTAAACTTCCCATATATTTTATTTTCTGAGGGTTTTCAGAATAGTGCGCAAGTGATTTTCATGATCTTTGTTGCTTTTTGATTATACAAAGATATCATCAATAAATAAGAATACAAATTAATCAAGATATTCCTTGAAATATCTATTCATTAGATCAATGAAGACAAGGGGTGCATTAGTCAGCCCAAAAGGAATTACTGTAAACTCGTAATGCCCGCACCTGGTTCGAAATGTTGTCTTCAGAATGTCTTCCATCTTCACGCACAACTAATGGTACCCAGATCAAAGGTATTTATTTGAAAAATATTGAGCTCCATGAAGTTGATCGAATAAATCATCAATGCGAGGTAGGGGATACTTGTTCTTTATTGTTATAGCATCGATCTACCAGTAGTCAATGAACAACCTCATAGATCCATCTTTGTTCTCAACAAAAAAGGATAGGGGCTCCCCATAGATAATCACTTGGGAGAATAAATCCCGAATTACTTAATTTCTCTAGTTGTTTCTTTATTTCCACTAATTGTCCAGTAGCCATTCTATAAGGGTTCTTCGATATGGGCCTTGAACCAGGAATTAAGTCAACATTAAACTCAATGTCTTGTTCTGGAGGATGTCCTGGTAAATCCTCTAGAAACACATCAAAATATTCCTACACAATAGGTACATCCTATATTTGAACATTTCATTCTTCACCCATAGTTATTTTATTCTCTTCCTCCCCAATAATTGAATTTAATATAGCTTCTGGGGGTGGATCTAGATAAGAATCATATGGTGATGTTTCTGCTCTAAAGATAAGGTATTCCTTATCATCATTGAAAATTATAACATCCTTCTTCTTATAATAAATTTTAGCTTCATGGTATAAAATCCAATACAAACCAAATATTATATCAAATTCAATCATGGCTATGACAATGAGATCAGCAGATAAAGAACATTTATATTCCCTAATGGGAACTGATCCAAAAAACTCTGTTGTAATGATACTTCCCTTAAGAGTTTTGAAAGACAAATCCCATGTTAAATCAAATTTTAAATATATAATTTTATTAGAAAACTTATAAGATATGAAATAATGTGATGATCCATAATAAAATAAAGCATTCTCTAAACTTTAGGAAACCATTAAATTACCTGCCACCATGTCTTTCACACCTTCAACCTCAGCAGTAGTGATCGCATAAGCTTAGTCTTTCTCCCTTGGCCTTTTTTAAGGTATGTTTCCTTAGATCTTAAGACATTTATTGGAATATTTTCTCATCTCCCTACAATTATAGAATTGAACATTTGAAGCTTATTTCTTCTCCTTACAATCACCAGTAAGATGACCTTTCTATCCACATTTTTAGCATACTTCATTTCTTTTTAGACATGCACTAGTGTGCTTCCTTCCTCACTTATCACAGGGTGGAAATTAAACTCGTCCCTTCTTCCTTGTTTCCTTAATTCCTTTCTAATAGTGTTTATAAGATCTCGTCTTCTCTTTATTTTAATTAAATTCGTAAGACTTAGAGAATTCCGTTTTTCCTTTAGATAACACATGAGACAATATCTTCGTACTATGAGAAAGACTATGAGACTAATGATCGATAAATAAATTGCTTTAACCCATCAAAGAAATGATCAATAATACTTCATGAGTTATTATATAATCATCATCATCCCTTTCTAACCTTGTAAAGTTAGCATCATACTTTGTGACATTCTCATCATCTTTTTTTCCCCAGACACGTAAATTATCATTCTATATCCACTCAATGGTCATGAGGAAAATATTTTTCAAAGAAAAAATATTTAAACTACCCCAATTCCATAAAATATACTTCCTCATCCTCCTTTGTGTTTTTAATTAATGACCCCCATTGAGATGCATCTCTTGTGAGGCAATAAACTTCCATGTAAACTTTTTCCCTTTCGCTAGTCCCCAAATAATGAAATATTTTCTCCAAGGAACTTATCCATTCCTCAGATAAAAATGGATTTATAGACCCATTAAATTTTGGTGTTTTTTCCTCATGATGCAGTCTAACAATGATCATCCATGTTGTGGAATAGGGTGATCCATACGGGTAAGGTAATTATTCAAAACCTGAGTGATTTGTCCCAGTATGGTGATAAACTGATCATCACCTGTTGAATCACCATATCCACTATAATTATATTTTTTAGGAGGGAATTCACTTCTTGGATTATGTGTGTTGATACAATTTCCATTCCTTCCACTAGGTGCCATTTCTAAATAATGGAATACATTAGATTTGTTTTTGAAACACAATACGTAATTCCAAACTTGTAAAACATTGAACGTAAATTGAACAGTTTATGGATATAATCCATAATCATAAAAAAGGTTTTCTTTGAGGAAGTATATACTCATAATTCCTTAATAATTTTTTGTAAAAGAAATATGAATTATACTAATCATATCCCCCTGAAGTGTTGTAACCAAGAGTGGAACACGGCCTGTTGTCGTGTACCAAGATACCCCGAGTCAAGCCTAAAACTCCTTGTTATGGTTTTCAGTCCTAGGTACATATGTACCAGATCTGCCTCTACCTTCTTGTATCTAGATAGGAATGTATTGCTTGGAGAACTCAAAAAAATATCTACATTACAAAAATTCATGGAAGTTCTTCTATACTAATCCTCAAAGTCTATCTTTTGGTAATGTTCTCTAATCAGAGGTTATCTAAATATCTTTTCCAAGGTTTGTAATAAACTTACTCGGATTCCAACTATAATTCCTTTACCCCAGTTATCTAGATTCGGTGAATTATTACATAATATAGGCATGATACAATGAATCATGTCCCAAAAGATGGATCAGTTTATTATTATTGGAAACAAGATATATACATAATTTCCATATTAAAACTTGAAAAGAAATACAAAAATAATTTCTTCCATTAAAAACATCCAAGCCTCCAAGATTATGCTTACTAGTAACTCATAACTAAATTCTTCATATACTGGATAAATGAAACATAAGAAAGGGGTGATCTCAAAATCTTAGTAAGAATAAGGAATATAGTGGAAGATGACATAAAAATTAGGCATGGTGAATAATTGATAACACATTCTTTTATCATTAATACACATAAACACTTTATGGAAGTAATATGAGTTGAGTAAATTATGCTATAATAAAACATAATCATGAGTATTCTACTAGTTGAATAACCACATGAACCGTCAATATTATTTTTATAATGAGGGAATGTATAATGAAGGACATTCTGAAACATTTTGTCAAGGCCTTGTCCACGATGTCTAAAAATGATTAAGGCCTCGGACAAAAAAAATCAAATTGGGAAAGGCCTAAAAAAATTCCACATATCATTGTCTCATGAGAACTACTGATGCATTATGGAGCTATAACAGGCTCCACCCGTCACATAATAAATCCAATACATTCCTCGTATGAAAAGGTTAAAACATAACATAAACATTTTTATTGAAAATATTATACAGAATGTAAATTCATTAACCATAAACCATAAGGGTATAAAAATAACACATCCAAAATAAAATATATCACACAATATTATATACAATATTAAATATTTGTATCATAATAAATCAACTTCAAATACGTGTAAAATGTTTCAACGAATGATGACATAGATGAAATCAAAACTATTTGAAAGAAATATATCTTTCTCTTTTGAAATTATTTTAGAGTTAAATAAATAAAAAGGTAAAAATTTATTTTGAAAATAGTCTTATATGCTTGTAATGTAATCTTCTACAATGTTATAATGATGTAAAAATTTCTCACCCACCTTATAAGTTAAAAAAATACATTCTCATCAATTTTTTTTGAAAAGGACATAAAGTAACTTGTTTAGAAAATGACGGAAAGATTCCTTTCAAAACATATAAGGACAAATAAGGGTAAAAATTACTTTAACCCATTTTATATAAAATAGTAAAAAAAATTTGAAATAAATTTAAAAAAAACGTGGATGTGGATGATAAAGAGGTTTCAGTTGATACGTATATAAAAACAACCTCGGATAATAAAGAGATTGTGAAATTACCCCTTACCTTGTACTTTTACTTGGTCGAGGGTATGTTAATCTCCTATATAATAGTTTAATTATTGTTATTAAATTATAAAATAACTAAATGAATAAATATGATATCATATATGATCTTCTAATTTTCATTTGATTGTAATATTTTAGTAGTATCATGGTTTTAGGTGTCAATTGACTCGTTTTCATTTATATGTTTCGTTATGTAAGTCATGTTTGTTATAGATAGGATGTATTTGATTCATTTAAAAAAATATATTATGTTATTAAATATTATTTTTAATTATAAAATGATAATTATTCTTGAGTGGTTACGATGAGGAATTAATCTCATCGCGTTCATGTTGATGGTAATCTGTATGTATGCACGAACACAACTTCCATTTTTTTATTTTAAAAAGGAAAGAAAAACTAATGATACATAGGTATATTTTTATTCTAGTATAATATAATATTTTATATATTTCATGTATGTTGATCAACACCATTCTTTATACATTCCATGTATGGTATGAACGAATCATATCACTTTGAGGGGGTGGTAGTCCGCATTTCCTCAAATTAAATTATCGTTTATATGGAACATGAAAAGAATAGGGGTATGATATAAAATAGAATTAAAGAAGATTATGAATAAAATAAATATCATAAATATCATATATAATTATAGTTCCATCATAATATGCACCATAAGAGGTGGTAGTAGAAGATTGAATAGTCATCATTTCGTGAGGCAGTAGTTCCTCATCCACAGAAACATTATGTTCTATACCCATTAGATGGAGGTGTGTGTATGTGTAGTTCAAATAATTATCATAAAAACAACTGAGTATATCAAATATTGTAGTTTGGTTATAAAATAAATGAATAAGTGATATTAGGGGGTTGGAAAAGTCAAATAATTGAAAATAACGTAAGAGGAGATGTTATCTTTAAATCGGGTAACTCCCTTTGGTTTGAACCAAAATGCTTCCTTGAAGTGCCTCTTTCCTAAGGTAAGGCTTCTAAGAGTAAGATAGGGATGTAAAGAGATTAGTTGGTCAAAGGTTGGATGATCTAAGGGGACTAAGAAGTGTAAGATATGGGCTATAAGAGACAGCTTTTTATAAGGTGTAGGAGGGGATCATTATGAAAGTTTTAAAATATTATTTTATTATATAAATATTTTCCTTTTCTAAAGGTCCATAAATCATTATAGTATGAGATAAGATAACTCATGTTCTAAGTAAAATATTCTAATAATAATTGGATAGGTTCTTGATATTGTATTAATTTTTATAATCTTATTTATTTAAATAATTTAATAATGAGGTAAACTGATGATAAATATACCGAATTATTGGACATGTTCTTGATTGTGTAAAATGATGATAAATATACAGAATTATTTTTATATGTTATTAATAATATTCTAAAATTTTCAAAGATATTATAAATAATTTGGTTATATTTCATGGAGATGAATCATTAGATACAAGTTAATGATTATCATTTTAGATTAATTTTGGTGGTTTTCAATCATAATAAATTCGTTTTGTTTTATCATTTAGTGTTATGTTTAAACGATAGTTATATTGCATAAATATGGTTATAAAATAAAATATAATTTTTTTTTCAAACATTTAATGGTTTTATTAACATCCTCGAAGTATTTATGATAAAATGAAAGTGCATCGCCCACAATGTTGGTAAATTGACACATTACGGGTGATGATTTCATTTTAAAAAAATAAAATAGAGAGAGGGTATAGTTAATGATGAATCTCGAAAAAACAATATATAATTCTATTATATAAGATATAGTAGTGTTTTAATTCCATTTATATAATGGCAGGTGAGGATAAAATAGTAAAAGAAATGAAATTAAAAGGAAATTAAAAGAAAGAGAGAGAGAGGGAGAGGATTTACCTATTGAATTTATCCTCCTTGACAACCTCCTTAGGGAATTTTTTTGGTTTTTTAATTATAGCAACATATAATGGGTTTGGGGGAGGTATTTGGGAAGATTATTGAGAAGAATATAGGCAAGGCTCAAATCTTGATAAGTTGGAGAAGAAGAGGGGGTGAGGGGTGGTATTTATGGTGGAGCTGAGGGGTGTTTTCCAAATATTATATTCATTAATTTTTTATTTTGTATGAAGACTATTAATAGTTTTAGAATTATTACTAATTATGATAAAATAATGAAGGAGTTTTTGAGGTTTTGGGATTAAATCTATTTTACATCTCCTATTAATCTATAATTCTTGTAATTAGAATTTATCTGAAATTATCGTATTTTACTATTAATAACAAATTCATGTTTTTCATAAAAATCCCAAAAAATCACCATAAACATTTTTCAACAAGTATAATTAAAAAATAAAATCTATTTTATGAAAGTAAATTCATAAATATAATTAATATAATTTTTAATTAAAATCATCATTTATTTGGAAAATACAAATTTTAATATTATAAATGATTTTGTAACACTTTGAAAATTTACTTACGGTCCTGTAAAATTACATTAAAATAATAATACATCAAAATATTAACTTATGAATAAATTTTATGAAAATAATTTTTATTTTCAATTATTAAATTAATCATAGAATTGTAATTAAAAATTTTTTACTTATAAAAAATAGAAACACTTAATTAATTGTTTTCAAAACATTTATTTACAATGATTGTGATATAATTGTATCATACATTTATTTAAATTATGAAATTTTTTATCATTTCATGGGTGAGGCTACTATTCATTTGTACAATTTACTATTAGTAAGGGTCATATTACTATTTATTATGTCAAGTTTCTATTTCATCGGTATTGGTTTCTTAACTTCCAAAAATTATTTTTATTTCAATAACTTTCATTTATAATGTTTTTATGCTCCCTATGTGATTTTATGAGGTTTATAATATATTAAATTACTATAATAATGAAGAAATTAAATCGATAATAGTTTGGGTCATCACATTCTTCCCCCATTTTGAAAAATTTCCCCCAAAAGTTTTTTTTACATAAATATTTCTGTGTATTTATCCTTCATTACCTCATCCAGTTCCAAAGTTTCTTCTTTATACTTATGGTTCCTCTACAACCCTTAGACAAGATTGACTGTCTTATAGCATATAACCTTAACCCTCTGGTCGAAAATCTTTACTGGATGCTCCCCATGAGAGAGATCATCTTCCAGCTGTACCACATATAAGTTCAGTACATTTGGGGGATTTGTTATGTACTTCCTCATGAGTGATACATGGATCACATCATGAAATTGGTCCATATTCGGTGGAGGTTCTAAACGATAGGCCATGACTCCAATGTGATCAAGGATATAAAAGGGGCCAATTACATTGGGACTAACTTCCCTTTCTTTACAAACCACATGAATCTTCGATGGTGATATTCTAAGGATGACTTTATCTCAAAAAATTAACTCCATGTTCCTTAGACATTGCTCAACATAGCTCTTTTTTTGACTATAAGAATATTTGATATGTTTGTGGATGACTTAAACCTTCTATGCCATCTCTTTTATAAGATAAAGTCCAAGTAGATTTATTTATCCAACTTCACCCCAATAGGTTGGAGTTCTACATTTCTTTCAATATTGATCTTCATAAGGATCCATATTAATAATTCAGTGGAAGCTATTGTTGTATGAGAACTCAACCAGTGGGAGATGCTGATCCCATATAAAATTAAATTCTTAATATTAGGATCTTAGCATATATCAGAGTGTCTAAATTTTACTTTCATATTGAACATCAGTTTGGGGGTGATAGGTTATGCTAAAGTTTAATTCAGTACTCAAAGCATATTGAAGACTCCTCCAGAATTTTGATTTGAACCTAGGATCACAATCCAAGACAATCATGATTGGAAATCCATTCATTCTCACCACTTATTCATCACATATATTTTCAATTTGTATCAGCGAGAGTTCTTCCTGAATATTGATAATGTGGGTAGTAATGGTGAGTCACTCCACCATAACTTATATTGTATTATTTCCATTGGATCTCTTTAGGATACCTATGACAAAGTCCATTGTGATATTTTTATCATTTTCACATGGGTATAAGAAATGGTTTCATCATCACCATGGACTTTTTTCACTCAAATTTAACTTTCTAAAATATCAAACGCCTTGAGATATACTCAGAAATATCCTTCTTCTTATTTTCCCACCAAGAGTGTTCTATGAGATTATGGTACATATTTGTACTCCCAGGATGGACATATAAAGTTGATCGATGAGCATTATCAAATAGATTCTCCTTTATCCTAGGTGATTAAGGCACATAGATCCTCATTCCAAACCAAATAATACCATCATCATCAATATGGAACTATAACAGCTTCCTTTACTTTACTACATTCACCCTATTTTGTAACTCTGGGTCATTACATTATGACTCATTAATCTTGTTTTGGATAAATGGTTGGGAAATTATTTTTGAAAGGTAGGATGTATTCTCTACTATTAATATTTCCAAATCCATCTTTTAAAAGTCCATGAAGATAAGGTCTCTCGCAATCTGCAATATGGATAGAGTAGTAGGTTCTTTTCTGCTAAGAGCATTAGCTACCATGTTCTTCTTACTAGGATGATCGTGAATAGAGAATTCATAGTATTTGATTATATTTAACCATCACATTTGACTCATGTATATTTCCTTTTGCGTGGATATATATGTTAGTCTCTTGTGATTAGTATATATTTCAGACTTCTCACCACAGAGGTAGTGCCACTAGATTTTGAAGTAAACAATCAAAGATGCAAGCTCCAAATCATGTGGAGGATAGTTATGATCATAGATCTTCAACTACCATGAGGCATATGACATCACATTATCATTTTGTATGAGTACACAACTCATGTATTTCTTGGAATAATCACTATATATATATATCAAAAAACATTCTCCAATTTTTTATAATGTGAGAACTGGTGTACAGATCAACCTCTTCATTAGCTCCTTTTATTTTCCCTCACATTCTTCTATCCAGACATACATTACCCCTTTCAATGTTAAATTAGTTAAAGGAGTTGAAAATAATGAGAAATTTCTCATAAAATATTGATAGTACCCTACTAATCAATGAAAACTACTGATTTCCCTAACACTAGAGGTTCTGGGCTATTCTTCATTTGCCTTTATTTTTGAAGGGTCCACCAAAATTCCCTCACATGTGATCACATGTCCCAAGAATGTGGCTTGATACATCTAAAATTCACCCTTTTGAACATGTCATACAACTTATTCTTCCTTAATGTTGCTAACTGATGCCTTAGATGCTCTTCATGTTAGTCCTTGATCTTAGATTAGATGGGAATATCATTGATAAACACTACCACATATTTTTCATGGTAATGTATAAAGACTATTCATCAAATCCATGATGATTTTAGGGGAATTAGTGTGTCCAAAGGGAATAAAAAAACTCATAGAGCCCATACAATGTACTAAAGGTAGTATTCTAAACATCTTCCTTCTTCATCCTTAGATTCTGACATCTAGAATGAAGATCCAACCTTGAGAATTATTGATATCATCATGATAGATCGAACAAGTCATAAACCCTTGGTTGAGAATACTTGTTCTTTATTGCGATCTCGTTGAGTTGTCAATAATTGATACATAGCTATAGTATTCCATCCTTATTGATAAAGAGAACTAGTGAACCCCATGGTGATGTGTAAGAACCTGGATCTTCTTTTCAGGTATGTTTTTCCTTTTATGGTATTTTTTAAGAAAAAGAGAAATCAGGAAATTTTCGATGTACATGCCATTTACTACGATGCCGCTGGAGGCCGTGTGTTGGCCATGTCATGGCCACACACACAACCATGTAGGGGTGACATGGAGTCCACCAAAAGAAGAGTACAGAAAAAGAGAATACATGTCGTGTACTTTAAAATTACACGCCGCGTAATGTTTTTTCATTAAACGCACTGAGGTCATGTCTAATCATCATAACACACTCATTTTTGGTCCCGTTCGACCGAGAGAACCATACGTCCATGGATATTCGATGAGCCCCGGAGCGTGCATCCATCCTCCGAATCAAACACTTTCAGTTGCATTGGAATCGCTTCGGTGAGTTCTTTATCCTCCCAGAGCATCATTTTCCAGTTCCTTCTAATTTCCTTGTTATCATGGGTTGAAGTTTTTATACGTTTTCATAGATCTACGACGTTCTACGACACTTCAAGTGTCTAGGTTCAAGTATATCTATCACCTAACACCAAGGTAGGTGGTTTTTTCCTTTCCATTCAAAGTCGTTGCATATCATGTGAAAATTCCACCAATACCTTTGAAAGGGGTATTGCGTGTTTAACATTTTTACCCTTGTTGTTTGTATGCCATGATTGTATAATTGTGTAGATGTAAATTGGATATTAATAGGGTTTATTGATATGCTTGGATGTGTTTTCCCATGCATGTTCTATTTATGACCATTTGGTACTGTTTAGCCTTAGGCGGCTTTACTTGTTTTCCATGCCTATTGCAGTTGGATTGAGAGTTGTTTTTCTGATATTCTTGATATGCTGTAGACTGATAGCCAAGTAGTAGGTTTACTTGGACATATTACACTACTATGCTCGTTGACCTACATAGGGCCATGAGAACCTAGTGTAGTAGACTATAAGAGGAATTGACAGGGTGAGCTTCCTCAGAGATTCATTGAGAACATAGGATATAAGGGGGATTAACCGAGTGAGCATCCTTAGAGAGACCAAAACCATTTAGGGCTATAAGGGGAATTGACCGAGTGAGATTCCTCAGAGAGTCCTTGTTTCCTGTAGACTATAAGGGGATTAACCACGTGAGCATCATTATAGAGTCTTTGTTTGAATTTTACGACCTGGGATATAAGGGGAATTGACCGCGTGTGCTTCCTCATAGAGTCCTACACCTTGGGGCTATAAGGGGAATTGACTGATTCAGCTTCCTCAGAGGGTCCTTGACTACCCTAAAGTATATGGGGAATGGACTGTGTGAGCATCCATAGAGAGTCTTGATTTACATTTTACTATAATGGGATAGACTGTAATCTCTTCCTCCGAGAGTCTTCTTATATTAATATACTGAATCAGAGAGGATATGGTGTGTGAACTTTCAGAGGGTTAATATACTAGATTGATTATTTTGAGTTTTGAAACTTTTTACTATTGATCACCTTCTTGTTTACTATTTTTCTGTACTTTACCTGCCATATATTCACTGACTATTAGGCATAGTTCTTCGGGTGGTTTCCTACTGGGATTTAGTCTCACACCCTGTTTGGGTCTTTCTTTTGGGCTCAAACAGATTATATTACTACAGGTATAGATAAAGGAAAGCGCCATTCTACTTAAGGTACTTGACTTTCTAAGGATCTCGAGAGCATGGGACCAAGCATATGCTTGCGATGCGGAGGAACTGTTTATCTTTTATTTTTTATTTTTGTTTAGTACTATTTGTATTCCATCATTTTGACTTGTTTGGCTACTTTCCTATACATATGTATCACACATCAATTATTATGTATTTCTTTAGTTGTTTATTATCTCATTCTTCTGATGTTTACTGTTGTTGGTTATTTACTGCTTCTACTATTGAATGTTTGTTTACATCCACTGTGTAATATTCCAATGAAGTAATAGTTTCCCCACTATCACACCTAAGGCCCTCGCTGCTAGTCGGCAGCCTCGGGCTTTTGGGGAAATGCACTTGAGTCCATGTGACCAACCGGGTACGGGGCATCTCTGGGTGGCTTCTGGAACCGGGATGTTACAAAGTGGTATCAGAGGGATTCTGATCTCTTGAATTACTGTTTGGAGCCTTTATCCAAGGATAGGAAGGAATAGGTACACGGTAATAAGCTAAGCCTGGGAGTAGCTAACCTATGTATAGGGAAAAACCAATCTACCTTGTTTATTACAATTTTACAATTTTTAAATTTTACATTTGATTTGATTTTCACTATTGGGTGACTCAAATGTATTGTGTTGTTACTATTGATGATATTTAGGTCCTATTTATGTCTCAAACCAATTAGATGAGGGTATGCCATATCATGCCTCATATTGTCACATACTAGAAATCACATGTCATGAATTCTTGCGATGCCATCTAGGGTGCATTAGCAATTGCATGTTGTTGTGATAGATGTTGTGTAGAAATGCATGTTGTTGTGATAGATTCCTTGATTAAACACATGTTGTTTGATATGGTATTGTTTGTGTATCGATTTTTTTGGATGAATGCCAAACTTTGGTTCATCAGGTGTTGTGGGCCCTCATGGACCATAATTTAGTGGATCATTGCCTTGTTGTCTTGTTATAACATGTATAAGATGACAAGATTTGATTCGAGGGGAGTTTGGGACCTCATAGATAGGAATTTGGAGCTTTTAATGCTCGTTTCAGTGTTCTTTTGGGATCTAGAGTAGTTTCTGAGGCTTACTATATGGAAAAACCCATAATACACGTTGTGTAGTTTTGACTACACACCTTGTGTTCTTCTATTCGAGATGAAATAGTTTTTTAAAGTACATGCCGTGTACCATATATACACGCCGTGTAATCTCTAACCATGTCATAGGCCATGTGGTAGAGAAATGTGATGGTTAATTCCTTGTAGGAACATGCCATGTACTAGTTTAGCACGTTGTGTAGTCTGACCCAAGTACCCGGCTGTGTCACGAACAACACTGGTCAGTGTTTTCATTTCACATACATGCCATGTTTGGATTTTACATGATGTGTAGTCTGACCTAGGTACCCGACTGTGTCACGAACAACATGGGTCGGTGTTATCCTTTCACATACACGCTGTGTCCATTTAGAACACGTCGTGTAGTGTCAGATGTGTGTCAAGCCATGTCACTAACAACACGGGCCAGGTGAGGCTTGTTTAGTACTTATCATGTCTTCCTTGAACACACCATGTAGTCTTGTCTTAGGAGAGCCGTGTGGCTTAACCGTGTAGAGGGACCCAGGAAAGGGAGGTGGATTCAAGTACACGCCACATTCTTGGACAACACACCATGTGTTTTGGGGTGTTACATGACCAGTTTTGGTGGCAGTAAACACCCATGTGAATGACTTAAGGGAACACGTTGTATAGTAATTGTAAACGTCATGTAGTCATGTTTTTTAAAACTTTAATGATTTATTTATCATGTTACCTTCTTAAACCCCTTGTTTTTTAGTCATTGATAACCTTGATCTAAGGTGTGTGATTGCACTCACAGAGTCATGCCACCGAAACGTCCTCCGGTTGTATGTCAGCTGCCAGGCGGTGACCAGACACCAGACATGGATGATCTGGGACAACCTGTAGATCCTAAAGTTGTTCCATCCTTGGAACCAGCCATTATAACTAACATAGGTGTGGATGTTCAGTTTAGGGAGGGTTTTCTAAGGATGATGTAGACCTTCCAGGGAGTGATGCCTCATGCCCCGTCAATGACAGATTTGACGTGGGTTTTCAAGCAGTAGCATCCTCCCACCTTCTCAGGGGAAGGAGGACCACAGGATGTAGATTCGTGGATCAAAGCCATGATGGAGATCTTCGATAATTTCAAGGTACTACTATAGAGGAGGGTGAAGCTCGCAACCTACATGATCTGAGACACTGCCAAGAGATGATGGGATGTCATCTCTCTGGTAGGACACCACCAGAATATGGCTTGGGAGGAGTTCTAGTGTATCTTTTATGATTACTTCTACCTAGATACCTTGAGGGACGATCGAGCCTGGGATTTCATGATCCTGGAGAAGGGTACTCTTTCTGTGATGGAGTATTCCTCTCACTTCACGGAGCTGTAGCGTTTCACACCTATTCCAGCAGGTGATGATTTGTTCCTGGCTAGGATGTTTGAGGACTATCTCAGACTGGATATCCGTTCCTAGGTGAACATCTTTAGGTTGAATTCTATATCCTCTATCATCAACCAGGTGCTAATTAATGAGTAAAATCTAAGGGATTTTGAAGTCGTGATCCATGGTGGTTTGGCATACAGAGTTAGTATTCCCCCAGCTAATAGTAGGAAGCTTCACAGGGAGAATGCACAGGGAGATCAGAGTAGGCGAGACGCACCTTCTAGAAGCCATGTGGTGTGCTACCAGTGCGGTAGGAGCGGGCATACGAGGCCACATTGCCCAAGAGACCCAATGGAGTGCCGATCTTGCGGAAAGATGAGCCATCTCCAGCGTTTATGTCAGTTTTTCTCCCTTTCAACTGGAGATAGAGGTTCTTCTATGTCCCCTCATTCGGGATCATCCCCACAAGTTTCTCATCAGTCAGGGAACAGGAGTTCTTCCGGCTGTTCAAGCTGAGGTGGAGGTCGTGGCCAAGGTAGTCAGTCTCCGGTCCTTCAGTGGCAGTAGGGTGGATCAGTTCAGAGCGGTCAGGTAGGGTCACAGGGTCGTGGAGCAGTCTAGATCTTTACAGTGGAGTAGACCGAGTAGGTGCAGGATCCCAAACCTTTTACAGTTCAAGGTAATATCTTAGTAGCTGTAGTTTTTCTTCTGTTCTTTTCGACACATGGGATTCCCATATATTTATCTCTTTTTCTATTATGGAGAGCCTTAGGCTCTGTATCTTTTCTTCTACCCATATGAGGACGCTTGACACACCGTTGGGGATAACAACACCTAGCGAACGTCAGTGCAAGGAGTGACCTCTAGAGATTGGTCGATGTCACATCTTATGGGACCTCTATGTCCTATAGAGGACGAGATATGATTTCATTCTCTGAATGAACTTTCTAGTTACCTTCCTGGTAGTCGTCGACTGTTATTTCCACAGGGTGAGTTTCATTTCACCATAGGGTGGATATTTTCTTCATATGATCGAGTGGGATGTCCAGGCGAGCAGAGCGGGACCAGAGAATAATGGGTTAGGAGGAGTTACTGCCCATATTCCTAGTCTATATCTGGATGATCAGGGAACTTCACAGTTAGACATTCTTCCAGTGGTGGATCATTTTAGGAATGTCTTTCCATAGGAATTTTCATGTTTTCCTCCAGAGCATGAGGTAAACGCTTCTATTGAGCTTTGTCCAGGATCGGTACCGGTGTCCATTCCTCCTTATAGGATGGCCACACCTGAGTTGCAGGAGCTCAAAAAATAGTTGGAGGAGATACAGGAAAAATGTTTCATCTGACCTAGTAATTCTACTTGGGGTTCACATGTCCTATTTACGAAGAGGGAAGACGACACCCTCAGGATTTTTATGGACTATCGGATGTTGAACTAGTTGACGGTCAAGAACTGATATCCCTTGATAAGATTGACGATATCCTTGATCAGCTTCAAGGATCCCGAGAGTTCTTGAAAATTTACTTGAGACCCAGTTATCATCAGTTGCACTTTAGACCATCTGATATACCTCTTAAATCCTTTCGGATCAAGTGTAGTCTATACGAGTATATAGTTATGCCGTTCGGTCTCACAAATGTGCCCGCATCTTTCATGGCACTGATGAACCAAATGTTCCATCCTTAATTGGATTCCTTCGTGGTTGTCTTTGTGGACAATATCTCGATGTACTATCACACTGGACACGACCATGCCACACATATTAAGATCGTTTTGAGTACACTAAGTAAGCATCAGTTATATGATAAGCTCTCAAAGTGAAAATTTTGGATAGACCAGATTCAATTCATGGGTCTTGTCATCTCATAGGAAGGTGTATCAGTAGACCCAAAAAAGTGAGATAAGTAGTTTCCTGGGAGGAGTCGAAGAACGTATTTGTTGTACAAAGTTTTCTATGGTTGTATGGATACTATAGACTCTTCATACAAGACTTTTCATTCTTAGCAGCACCGATGATGGGTCTAACTAAGAAGGGTGACTAGTTCTTATAGTCAGATTCTTATGAGTCAGCCTTTTAGGAGCTGAAGGGCTTGTTGATGTCAGAACTGATACTAGTCTTTCCGGAACCTAGAATGGGATATACTATTCCATGTGATGCATCAGGTATCGGGATAGGATCTATGCTTATACAGGGAGACATAGTCGTTGCGTATGGGTCTCAGCTGTTGGGGCCACACGATAGGAACTACCTAACACACGATCTGGATTTGGAAGCAGTTATTCATGCCTTGCGCTGTTGGAGACATTACCTTCTGTGGGAGAATTTTGTGGTCCTCACTGACCACAAAAGTCTCAAGTACATTTTCACTCAGTGTGATTTGTATTTGAGATAGAGATGGTGGGTCGAGAACTTTCAATCCTTTGATTTTGAGCTTACCGATACACCTGGGAAAGGAAACGTAGTGGTTGATGCATTGATCTGGAGGACTCAGATACAGGCAGTTCAGGAGGCTAGTAATGAGTGGCAACTTATGGCTCTGTTCTCTGAGATTCATTTGGAGGTGCAAGACAGTCATGGGAAGACGTTTCTTTCTTCTGTAGCTGTTACCTATACTATTTTTGATCGAGTTCAAATGAGAAAGCTAACATATTTTTAAGACCTAGTCCCAAGGGATAGTTTTCCAGGAGAAGACCCTATTCCTGGAAGGACCATAGGCGAGTATGAGATCTTTCCTTTCTAGGTGTGCATATGGATTCAAGGAGATATATGCGTGGAGATGATGCAAGATTTTCATTCATTAGTTTAGGCAGTTCATCCTGGCGTCACCAATATGTATCATGATCTACACCATTAGTATTGGGAGCCAGGTATGAATAGGTACGTTTCTGGGATCATCATGAGGTGTTCCACTTGTCAGCAGGTGAAGGTGGAGCATCAGTGACCAGCAGGGCTTTTACAGCAGTTACCCCTTACTGAGTGGAAGTGGAATGATGTTGTGATGGATTTATTGACAGGGTTTCCAAGTTCACCTCAAGGGAATGACGTAGTGTGGGTTTTCATTCTCAGGCTTACGAAGGACACACAATTCTTTCCAATCAAGGAGACCTTTGGTGTTGATGAGCAGGGACGGTTGTTCATCCGAGAGATTGAACTTCTACATGGAGTTCTACACTCCATTGTTTCAGATAGGGATGCGTGTTTTACTTCTCAGGTCAGGAAAGGGCTTCATAAGGATTTAGGTACATAGGTACTTTTGTGTACAGCTTACCACTCCCAAACAGATGGCCAGTCTGAGCGTACGATTCAGGTGCTTGAGGACATGCTCCAAGCACGAATTATAGATATTGGAGGTTCGTGGGAGAAGCATATACCTATTGTGGAGTTTTCCAACAATAATAATTTTCAAGAAACTATTCAAATGGAACATTATGAGGCTTTGTACGATAGGCCATGCCGATCACCCTTATATTGGATGGAGGTAGGAGAGGAATCTTTGTTGGGACCTTATCTTTTTCAGGAGACCACAGAGCAGATAGAGTTGATTCAGAAGAGGATGGCTACTGCGTAGTCTCGACAGAAGTCTTATGTTGATCAGAGGAGATGAGCTTTGTAGTTTGAGGTCAGGGATCAGGTTTTCTTATGTGTCACACCGAGGTTGGGTCATAAGAGGATTAGGAGATAGGGTAATCTTTCACTATGGTAAGTCGGGCCGTTTGAGGTGTTGGAGAGAGTTGGGTCAGTCACCTATTGGTTGTAGTTACCTTAGAGGTATCGGGCCATGCAAGATGTTTTCACGTTTCTCAGCTCTGACGTTACTTTTCAGACCTGTCTCATGTACTTAAAATAGAGGAGGCTGATCTTGAAGTGGATGCATCATTTGAAGAGAATATTATCCAGATTGTCAATCGCATTACAAAGGTTCTCCGTGGACTGTCTGTTGTTCTGGTACGAGTGCTTTGGAAGCACAAGCATGTACAGGACGAGACTTGGGAGAGGGAGGCTGATGTTTGAGCTCAGTGGCTAGAGTTGTTTAGGGTTTCTTCTTCTATACCATGGTAGAGAAATTTAGGGACAAATTTCTTTAAGGCGGGAAGTTTTTAAGAACCCAGATCTTTTTTTGGTGTTTTTTTCCTTTTCCGGTCATTTTTCAGAAAAAGAGAAATCTGGAAATTTTCAAAGTACACACCGTGTACTTTATGAGTACACGTTGTGTACTGCGATGTCGCTGGAGGCCGTGTGCTGGCCATGTCATGGACACACACACATCTATATAGTGGTGACATGGAGGCCGTCTGAAGCGGATTAAGGAAAAGGATAATACACGCCGTGTACTTAAAAAGTACACACTGTGTACTTTTTTTACATTAAATGCACCGGGGTCGCGTCTAATCTCTATAAAGAACTCCTTTTTTGTCCCGTTCAACCGAGAGCACCATACGGCCGCAGATCTTCGATGAGCCTCCAAGTGTGCATTGGTCCTCTGAATCAAACACCATCATTTGTAATAGAATCTCTTTGGTGAGTTCTTCCTTCTCCCAGAGCATCGTTTTCCAATTCCTCTTCATTTCCATGTTATCATAGGTTGAACGTTTATACGTTTTCATAGATCTACAATATTCTATGGTGATTCAAGCATTGAGGTTCAAGTATATCAATCAACTAACGCTATGATATGTGGTTTGTGCCTTTCCGTTCAACATTTTTGAGTATCATGGGAAAATTCCACCAATACCCTTGAACGGGGTATTGCGTGTTTACCATTTTTACCCCTCTTGTTTTCCTACCATGATTGTATGCCTGTGTAGAGGTAAATTGGATATAAATTGGATTTATTGCTAGGATTGGATGTGTTTTTCCCATGAATGTCCTGTTTATGACCATTTGGTCCTATTTATCCTTTGGGTGCTTTACTTGTTTTCCATGCCTTTTTTTGTAGGATGGAGAGTTGTTTTTCTGACATGCTTGATATGTTGTAGACTGTTAGACAAGTAGTTCAATAGGTTTACCTGGACATATTACACTAATATTCTTATTGACCTACACCAGGCTGTAAGAACCTAGTGTAGTAGACTATATAGGGAATTGACCGGGTGAGCTTCCTCAGAGAGTCTTTGAGCACTTAGGCTATAAGCTGGATTGACCAATTGAGCATCCTCAGAGAACCCAGAACCACTTGGGGCTATTAGGGGAATTGAACGAGTGAGCTTCCTCAGAGATTCCTTGTTTTATTTATACTATAAAGTGATTGACCGCGTGAGCTTCCTCAGAGAGTCTTTGTTTGAATTGTACGATCTGGGCTATAAGGGGAATTAACAGAGTGATCTTTCTTAGAAAGTCCTAGACCTTGTGGCTATGTGGGTAATTGTCCGGGTGAGCTTCGTCAGAGAGTCCTTGACTACCCTAGACCATACGGGGAATGAACTGTGTGTGCTTCCTCAGAGATTCTTACTTTACCTTTGACTATAAGTTGATAGATTTTGAGCGCTTCCTCATAGAGTCTTATTATATTTATATACTAAACAATAGAGGATAGGTTGTTTGCACATCCAGAGAGTTAATATGTTTGATTGATTATTTTGACTTCTGGAACTTTTTACTACTGATAACCTTAATGTTTACTATTTTTCTATACTTTACCTACCATATATTAATTGACTATTAGGCACAGATCTTCGGGTGGTTTTCTACTAGGATTTAGTCTCACACCCTATTTGGGTCATGTTTTTGGGCCCAATCAGATTATATTTCTCTAGGTATTGATAAGGGAAATCACCCTTCTACTTCAGGTACTTGACTTTCTGTGGAGTTGGAGATAATGGGACCAAGCATATGCTTGCAATGCTAAGGAGCTGTTTATCTTTTATTTTGTACTTTTGTTTAGTACTATTTTTATTACAGTGGTGTGACTTGTTTGGCTGATTTCCTAGACATATGCATCATGCATCATTTATTATGCATTTCTATTTTTTTATTATTATCTCAGCCTTCCTCTGTTTACTGTTGTTGGTTATTTACTACTTCCGCTTTTTCATGTTTGTTTACTTCCACTATTTACTCTTCCAATGAGGGTATAGTTTCCCCACTATCACACCCAAGGTCCTCGCTGTTAGTCGGTAGCCTATGGCATTTGGGGAAATGTGCTTGAGGCCATGTGACCAACCAGGTATAGGGAACCTCTAGGCATCTACCAGAATAGAGACGTTAGATGATGCACTGGGGCCTTTGAACCCTTTGTACAAATTCTCTTGCATCTAGTAATTTTACTATTCATGTTCGATAGGGTCCATCCTATAGGGACATTTTATAATAGGTGAATCTTTGAGTAGGACTTCTATCTGTAACTCATCCTCATGATTCAGGGGAAGCCTGAGTAACTCTTCAGAAAATACATCATAGTATTCCCTCAAAATGGTAATTTCCCCTAGGATGATGCATTCATTTGACTCAACAATAGAAGCATGGTATGTTTCTTAATAGGTAATCAATACCCACACCATTGAAAATTTTTCTAAAAAGAGATTGACAATCTTCTTTTCCTTTGTAGAGGATCATTAGATGCTTTGGAATATAAAAACATATTTTCTTTTCTTGAAAGATGATATGTTCTATATATAATGAGATCTAATACATGCCTAGTATATCATTGAATTACACTAAGGGGAGTATTATGAGATTCGTTTGAAGAATCTTACCACATATGCCAATATGAGAAGATTCGAACACTTGGGGATGCAGTGCTTTCACCACCTGGTGATTTTTCGGATATATCTACATCAAAGTTTCAGGGATTAGATTCAATAGTACATTAAAACGTGTAATATATAAAATTATGTGTAGAATCATAATCAAATAATATTTTTTACATTCTTGAGTGAATAGGATGTGTACCTTGTACGAAATAATTTTCTTCATCCAATTCACTAGTAGTGGGGGAATAAGATTTTCCTTTATCCTTTGTATTTTATGTCTACTGATGACGATTACCCTCAAAGACTTGAGGTTTAGTGAAATGACTTGAATAGTTCTCTTTCTCCATATAGTTGTTTCATTGGACCATGAGTGGTTCTCTCTTTTCCTCCACCACATTTTCTTTCTTCCATATATATTTTCTCTCTTCATGATCTGGGTGGCCTTCTCTCCCAAACATGAATCATTCATCCATCCATCAAGGGAAGTTCCCAAGACGCTTCTTCTAATATTTCTCACAAGTCAGTGGTTGAGTTTTCTTTCCACCTTTCTCATCAGATCTTATATCTTGAAACTCCATCCTTCGTTTCCTATCACCGTAGCCATGGTACCATTCTCCAAACTCTATCTCCACATTGATAGAACATCAGACAAAATATTCATAAATCCAATATTCTTTAATTGTTAGATAATTTTGAAGGTGTTTCTTAACAACTAATGAATATATCAGTTTTTCTATCATTGTTGATAACAAAACTTGATGCATACCTTGTAAGCCTTGGGAAATTATACAAAACCCGATTCATTTCCTTTTAGGATTTTATAGATTCTATTTTGGTTTTATTCACCTATATGAAGTTTCTCTATATATTTGTATGTAACGTTCTAGGTAAATACATGTTATGAAACATTATCTTAAATTCTTCCCACTCAATCTCCTCAATTTCATCCATTGGATTTGTGTTCTTAAAGAAATACCATAATAGATATGCATCCTTGTCTAGATGATAAACGAATAGAGTCACCTTCTTAGTCTAAAAAATGTAATGAAAAAAAGATATTAATCATAGAGTTTACCCACTATTCTATAACTTGAGGCTCAAAAGATCCACTAAATATCAGTGGTCATTTCACCATAAAATACTACATAGCTAGATTCTATCTCTTATGCGATGGAAGTCATTCCACATTATTTGGTATGTTGTCCATAACATAAGATAGTTGGGAAATAATCTCCATGAAATTTGAAACTCAAACTCCCAAGGTACTGGGGATGTCATTTGGGCAATCTCTGCATTATCCCTCACATAGTTTTTTCTCTTGTATTTTCCCAGTTCGCACTATTTTCTAATGTAGAAAAGTTTGGAACAAAACATAAGTCAATAATTCATGAATAAATAATTTATTTCGTTGTTCAATTAATTCTAAAGGAATATATTGTGTGATCCTTATGTCTAGAAAATATTCTTCTATAATTACATATGCATAGTCTCATACATTGGTTTTTTCACTAGGGTTCTCAAATACTAATTCCCAAATTAAAAAAACCTTCCTCCGATACTAACTATAGCGACCCTCCTTTTTATTACATTATTATTCTATAATTCTAAATATAAAAAACATAAAATAATTACAAAATGAGGATAAAAATGTTTAGTTTTTTGGAAAAATCAGGACCACACATAAAATTTACAAAATAAAACATAAAAATTTATTTAATTCCTTATTATATATCTTTTTATTTGTCCTTGAATTATCATTAGTACATGTAATTACCTAAGGATATACATAAAATAAAGTGTTGAGTATAAAAATAAAATCATGGCGTGGGTATAAGTATAAAATAATTACCATAAAATAAGAAAAAGATCATAATCATGATAGGAATCATTAAGATAATGCTTGGAATGTGGCAATTCATAAAAATGAAACATCAGGTTTTACTGGTCAACTACCACACATAGTTGTGAAAAATGATACTATAATGTATACAAATATATCACATTATATTATGAGTTTCTCTAACAGTACACATTTAATTGGACGAATATATAATTTTTGTCACACCCATCACATCATTACATTAAAAATGTGCTATATAATTGAGGGGGCACCAGTCACATCAAAACATTTACATTATCATGCATGACAAATAGAACATATATCAACCATGAACATATAATAACACATGAAAAGGATTGTGTTTAATTTCATAAATAAAAAATTCATAATATTTGGGTTCCCAAATTAAATATGGAATAACATACTTGATATAATAATCATCAACCTTGAGAGAAGAAGAAACAATCTTGAGATGTAAAAGGTAAATTTTCTAAAACAAGAGTTCTTTTGGAAAATATTGTGATTTTCATAAACTCTTCTAGAAAACATTTATATATTATAAAATATAATATAATTATGAATAAATGATATTTATGGAATATCTATATATAAAATGGGGTGAAAGAGGGAAAAACAAAGAAAGAGAGTGGGGTTCTAGATTTCCCCTTACCTTGTGTCAGGATGTGTTTTCACTTTACTGTCCTATATAATAACATTATATTAACTAATTAACAATTGAATAACATTTTTTACATGAATATTATTCATTTTATTCTTTTATCGGACTTTTTATGTGCTATAGAATTTAATTTCATCATTACAGATAATTCCTTTACATGGCTTTCATGATTGGATCACTTGTATTCATGAATGGAAGTTTGTGTAAAAAGGTGATAAATGTAAAATTATTTTTGTTATATTTTATTAATTATATTACATAAGTTTTAATGATATTATAATGTATTTGGTTATATGGAACTAGGATGAATCAATCGATTCAAGTTAATGATTAGCGTTTTTGGTTAATTTTGGTGGGTTTTCAATCGCAATGAATTCATTTTTTTTGTCATTTATTATTATGTATAAAAGTTAGTTATAGAGGATAAATATGGTTATTTAATTCACATCACCATCTAATTTAAAAATTTTAGTGGTTTTATTAACATCATTTAATATGTTAAAGGAGAATGAAAGTGCATCGCCCATGATGTTGGTAAATTGACACATCACGAGCGATGATTTTATTTAATAAAAATATATAGAAGGTAGATTTTAATGATTAATCTTCCATTAACATTATATAATTCCATTATATCATTAATACTGGAGTTATAATTAAATTTTTATAAATTTAGGTGTGCAGAGAATACGAATGGAAAATAAATTGAACGAAAATTAAAAGAAAGAGAGAGAGGATTTACCTCTTAAATTTGTCTTTCTTAATAACCTCCTTAGGGAATGTTTTTGGTATTTTTATGAGAACAAGAGCTCCTGGATGTGGAGGAGGGACTAGGGAAGAGTATAGGGAATAATATAGGCAAGTCTAATTCATTTATATGTTTGAGGATAAGAGTGTGTGAGGGGTGGTATTTATAGTGAGGGAGAGGGGTGTTTTCTCAATACTATATTCATTAATTCATTATTTTTTATCAATATTATGTATTGTTTGATAATTATAACTATATTTATTAAAATAATTAATGAGAGTTCATATTTTATGCTTATATTATCCTTAAATCATCTATGATTCCATAATTCATATATTTAGCATTTATCATAAATTATTGTATTTTACTATTCGTAAAAAATTAGAGTATTTCATAAAAACAAAAAAAATTAACATTACCATTTTTAGACATGTATAATTAAATATGTTTCCATTTTAGGATACTTATTTTCTAAATTTGATTAATTTAATTTTAATTAAAATTATCATTTACTTGGATAATATGTATTTTCAAATTATAAATAATTTTCTAACACTTTGAAAAATTACATAAGGACTCATAAAATTATATTAAAATAATATGTCATCAGAATATTAATTTATGAATACATTTTATGAAAATAAATTTTCTTTTAAATATTTAATTTAATCATAATATTTAAATTGAATATTTTTTAATTATATAAATACCATAACATTATTAATAATTTTTAAAATTTATTTACTAGGATATGATATAATTATATCATGTATTCATTTATATTATTCCATAATTTTATTTATACTTTAATGGGGGTGATACTATTCATTTGGCTAGATTACTATTCATAATGGTCATATTACTATTCATAAGGTCAAGTTACTATTTCATCAGTATTGGTTCCTTAACATCTAAAACTAATTCCTATTTCAATAATTATTTAATTATAATGTTTTTATGGTCTTTATGTGATTATATAATATTTATACTATATGACATTATTATAAGAGGTATAATTTCCATTGATAAAAGTTTGGGTCATTACAATGCCACTCATACTCATAATGAGTATTTTTTTCCATTCTCAAAGAAGCATTCCTTAATGAACTAATTTGAAATCAATTTAAAAACAATTCATGAAACATTTGATTTACTTATTCATATTAAAATTACTTTTATACAACTCTATGAACTTCTAAAACATTCCCCTATATTAAGACTGTTAAAAAAAACTACCATAAAAAAAGGAAAGTAATCAAATATAGGGAATCCTTATATTATGTCAATTTTGATCAATATATTTTTATAATTAAGGAACCCTACTATTGAATTTAAAAACATAAAAATTCACATATATCTCATTTGGGATACCAATTTTAAAAAATTGGGTAGAACCACAAAAGAGGTACATGACGCAAGGAAGAAAAATATAGTAAATTTCAAACCCAAGGACTTAAACCCGTGACTGGCCCCTCACCCCCCAAACCCTCACCACCCCACCACCAAAAGTGGGGCCATTTGGGATACCAATTTATTTACAAAGAAACCAGAGACTCCCCAACTAGTTTTCAAAATCATTAGATCCTAAATAACTATAAAAAGATAAGTAAAGTTTCTGTTAAAACTCATGGATATCATGAATATCATTCCCTTACCATTTCGAGGACCTTTGTTAAATTCACTAATAACCCACAACAAGATCTGTTTGTGGTACATAACCACCTATACATCAACTCTAGGTAGAATACACCTATCTTCAATTGATACACCACTGTTGTGTTTTCATATGACATCATATGGAATGATATAACCACAATCCCAATGAGAAACATTATAATACAATAATCTTCACGCTAGAATAATGTAAAATAAAAGAATTAAATTAAATCACATAAACATTTAATTTCATTCCATCCCTACATGAATATATAATTTCATTTCTAAAGAATCTATATTTACTAGTGTATCAAATTAAGAATATTAGGCATAATATCATATCAATATAGCGTAATAATCAGCACCCATAAAATTTACTGTATGTAAATTGAGAAGTATCTTACCCATATACCAAATAACTCAAAACCATCCACCTAATATAAATTACCATTAACTTCATCCTTCTACCATCTCATATCATAATATAGACATATATACCCCACTATACCGAGTAAGTCTCCTATAACATCTTAATTATCTCAAGTGTAATCGAATGATTAACCATCCCACATAAATATTAATCCATACTCAATAATACTAAATCCATTAAAAACCAAAAGAAAACTAATAAAAAATTCACATGACCCTAGGGAAACCATATGCCTCACATGAATAATTATAATATTATAATATCAAATAAATAACATGGAAAACACCCTAGTGTGACTTCAATTTATATATGTTCCCCTAATAGGTTATCTAGGGGAAAAATTAACTTATTTTTAAAATTTAAATCAACCAAAATCGTGTTTTAAAATGTTTCCTGATAATTTCTTGAAAAAAAAATTCCAAAACTATTTCCATTTGAAAACCCACTTCCACCCACAAAAGGTCATGTACATTCGAAATTAAAATATTTTCCTACTATAATGCATGAAAAAAATTCTCACTTAGAACCTTAGTATAAGATTAAAATAATATATAACAAAATTAAACTATAAAATCATACATTTAGAAATATATCCACCATAATAAATAAAATAAACAATTACAGTCCCATAACAATGGTAAATTTTGTTTCTATAATATTGGAATTTGTGCTACACATGGTTTGTATACACTCTCCATAAAACATATTTTTTTTAATTTTTTTAAAACAAAAGTGCAGTAAGGGGTGAAAATTATAGAGTCCAAGTAAATCAGCGATGAAAATTCTCTTATTGCAGTATGGCATAGAGAAAACACAAGGATAAATAGTAATGTTGTTACTACATCTCGATCGTCTGGAGAAGTAATTCATTGAAAAATTTCATTCTATCAATGTGTGTCTAACCTCAATGCCATGATTCTTTATCATTAGGAATTCCCTGATAATATAAGAAAGGTTCCATGAAATAAAGGTTTTATTGAAAATAAACATTATCAAAACCAAAGAGTTTGATTAAACCCTTAAAATTTTAAGATTATAAAGATCACAGAGAAAATGACCGTGGTGCATGGACCTCACTTCGACATAAATGGAATTACCTAGGCCATAAAAAGTTATATGTTAAAAAGAACTTATCCCATATCATCTCATTCCAGTATCCCCCCTCACACAACCCCATGACTATAATACATGTCCCCATTCATCTTTATCCCCAAACATGGATATGTCCTTAAAACCTATCTCCACTAACATGTGCTACAACTTCCGAGAAAAAGAATGGTTTTCCTCTGTAGGATTCCCTTTCAAAAAACTGATTCCCCAAAAAAATAAAAACCCATGAAATATTCAAATGGCTATAAATATATAAATTAGATTATGAGAGGGTATAATCATATGTAATGCTATATAAAAGAATAAAATAAAATACAGAACTACAAAACTAGGACTGGGTCTTCACTGGTTCCCATATCCCTCTAAAAACATTTGTCCTACCCACCTATCAACTATAAATTCATTTCTTATACATAACTCTTTGATCAAAATGTCTTTATACACACCAATGTGACTATTGTTAATGTTAGCACAAATCATTTAGATACCAGAACTATTTTCCCTTATGAAATAAAATATATATAAGTGCATTCCAGATGTTATATAGAAATAAGAGACATTAATAATAAATATATATTTCATCAATATATTCTATGTAAACCACTTGGGACTTCAGACAATAACGGTTTTGAGTCTAGACATATCATCAAAAATATGAAGGATTTTGAATTCTATCACCCAATAATGTAAAATTGATAACTCAAGGAGATAAATTTTTATTACACCAACCATAGTAACCATAAGAGGTTAGGGTTGGAATTACCCCAAACAGTCATAACAACAATGATCTTTATTGGAATTACACCCAAACTAAACATATAACAAGGAAACTATTGAGATTTTACTATAACTAAATTTCTACAAAATCCATGGGTGGAATTATGGGAAATCCACATAACTGTATTCATTTTTTTCATCAAACCCAACCTTATATCATAAATAATTAGATGGTATTAATCCCAACACACAAACCCCAGTAGGAAAGGTTGGTATTACGTATAACAGACATATCAATAATGATTATAGTTGGAATAAAAACCAATATAAACATAAAAATAAGAAATTGGTATTATAACACCTAACATAAATACAAAATAAATATCATTGTTTGAACTACAAACATCCCAGATAACCATAACAGGAGTAGTATTCATTAACCCAAGAATGAAAGTCAATAATGATCACGGTTTAAATTAATACCAAATTAAACATTAAAATAAGGAATGGTTGTAATTACACCAAATATAGAAGTCCAATAATATAATTATATAATGACTAAAATCCTTATTTGGTATTTCAAATTGAAATACTTTTGATTTCATATCAATCATAAAATGAAACATCATGTCAAAAAATTTCACAATATACAATGAGTTTTTACACACATTGCATATAATTCCCCATAAAAAACTAAATTTGGTTGGTTTTTCCACACACAACCCCTTTCATATTTTCTAACGCAAGGCAAAAATCACCCTAAGAGTAATTTAATTTTTTGCGAACAACCCAAAACATATTTATATATCAAAAAAAATAATGTATAAATTAATTATAAAAAACCAATTTTATTGATATCCCCATGTTTTCACCTCATGTAAAAAATAATTTTAAAAGAAAATTGTACTAGAGAGACCCTTTTAAGGTCCACTATGACATATAATCTTAAGGGACCACTACCCTTGGGTTCTATATATCGAATTCATCACCCTTTACTTTAGTCCCATGCTTATCGATGGCCATGGAATAATATCATAATGATCAGGGGAACACCCTTTTGAAACCAAAGTCAATCTATGAAAGAATTTGAGTATTGTTTTTGTTTTTTGTCAACCCTCATTTTAAGTTAAGAATGTTTTTAAATAAAGTGTTCATATAGTCTAACCAGACAAAAATATTGAAGGTGGCGTCATTTCCCAGTATTTTCCAAAATTTTCAGCCTAAAAATCAAGAAATGAAGAAATGTGAGTTTGGAAAAGAAACATACATGAAAAAGGGTAGGTGTGTTGAAGAATTGAGCAGAAGGAATGTTTTGGGATCAGATCGCTGAAAAATGGAAAAGGAATGAGCTGCTCAAAATATTGGAGTGGTGCACGAAAAATATAGATTTGCGGTAAATTGGTTTTGCGCTCAATAGTCAAAGTGGGGTTTTTTTCTCAGAAAAAAGGTTTTTTTCTCAGAAAAAAGGTTTTTTGGGATCAAAATGATGAAAAATGGAAATTTCATGAGGTTTTGAAAAAATATGGAGATGTGTGCGAAAAATGGTTCCAGTGCAAAAAAGGATTACGCGCAGAATGAGATTTTTGCACGACACTGCTAGTTTTGCATGTAGGGGTCGATGAGGCCTATAAATAAGAGGTTTCCCCATCATTTGGTAGGGTTGAATACATAGGGAATATCCGAGTTCTGATATGAATTATTCATTCGTGAAATGGGAGTTCTGAGGAAAAGGTTAGGTTGTTCAAAAATGTAGACGATGCACGTAAAAGATGATGTTGCACGAAATATTTGAAGATGCGTGTAAAAGTTGAGGCTATGAATAAAAGTGGAAGAAACACGTAAAAGTGGAAGTTGTGCCTAAGTGGGGTTTTAGCGGAAAATATTTTCCCAAAAAAAAAATATTGCGTGAAAAAGTGAGATCTTACACGCGACGAGTAGGGGTTACCTGCAATCATCAGTGTAACCGATTTTCATGTTCTGAATATCTAGTGCAGTGGTTCAATGTTTTCAAGTGCATCAATTTAGGACTTTGATGCAAGAAGAGTCTCCAACTGATCATAGGCAAGGACTTCAATGCAAATCTATTGAAGAGACCTTCATGTCTACAGACCGAGTGTTACTTTTCCAATGTTAGTGAGCCAGGGGGAGTCAACGGGAGTGACTTGAGGGACACAATGAGCTATCCCTGAACTTTTGTAAAGGTAGTTTTCCTGGGACATAGTGATTCTGCCCGAACTTTGTAATCCACAACTAGTAAAGATTAGTAGAATTTGGTAAGATCAGCAACTTCTCGGTGTATGCTCCTTGGTAGACGCCCTTAGTGGTGAAAGATGTAAAAGTGTTGTATGGTCTCTTTTCTTGTGGTTGTTTTTATTTTTTTCCCCATCATTCTTATAGGTTTAATGTGTTCCTACAACCGTGGGAACAAGATCCTTGTTTAAAAAAAAGGTTGACACCCTGATTCACCCCTCCCCTCATAGGGTGTCCCAAGGTCCTACACACTCAATACCCTAAAAATAATTAATTTATTCTTTATACATAAAGAAATAGAATTCATTATAATTTCATTAAAATCACCCATAATTCCAAAACACACACATCATAATATACATGAAACTTATATACAATGATGATCAAATCTAGGGATAATTTTCCATGTGATATTAGGATTCAACTCATTTATATCATATCTTGATTTGAATCCATAAAACATAAATAAAATTTCCATACAAAAAAACAAGAAAATAGAATCTATCCATGAATAGAGAAAAGAATTGATAAATAATGAGAAAAACATTTGGCTAACCTCACCCCATCCAATAAGAACATATTGTATCGCATACCTTGATAACTTGGAGAGAGATGGTAATTTGTGATGGTTTAGGAGTTGAGAGGGATAAGGGAACATGAGGGAGAGAAAGGAATATGCATAGGTGAAAATAATTATTAAAAATTATTTTTTAAAAATTATTTTTGACAACACTACCACGTTATCTAGTGTATACCTAGTAGCTACTTAGTGCCTTCCCTAGCCATTGTAAACTAATTATCGGGTGCCCGGTACAGTTCCAATAAGTATCACATTGCTTATAACACACTTTGTATAAATTTTATTTATTATACCTACAATCAGGTACATTTTTTCAACACATTATAAACATTAAAAAATACACTCGAAGATCTGAAATTTCTCCAAAACATTAAATTTTTTGTGAAAACATATCATTAAGATATTCCATATCTTAATAACTCAATAAATGTATAAATTATATACAAAACCCTAATATAGGATATAAAATGTTTAAATTTTCATAATCTCCATTGACCAATAATAACCCAAGTCATTACTTTTTATGCTAATTTTTTTTGATATTTTATATGAGTTTTAGGTGCTGTATGACATGATAACATATATGGGTGTGTGTGAGTAACTAAAAATAGGACCTAATTGGATTTCATGGTATCTTGCAACATCAAATTACCATATTTTATGTGTTTTGACCCATTATGTTGAGTACCCAATGATGGGATATCTTTTCAGGTTGTTTTGGGTATTTTACCAAACCTTTTCTGAAGGTTTTTGGGTTTTTTCATGGCTTTCACATGGTTTGCGCATTATAAAACAATGTGTGAAACCTGGGTTTTATGATTTATGCCTGGATAAACAAAGTGTGGAACCTTTTGTATTGTTTTCACATGCTTTAAATGATGTGTTAAACTTGGTTGAAAGGGGTTTCATGGTTTGCACATGGTTAGTACTAACCATGCAACTGAGACCCAGAAACCATGAAAATAGTAATTAAAGTTAGTAAAATCATAATTAAATTCCTAGAACCCAATTATTGACCCTAAAATCCTACCATTTGAACCTAAATCGATCCTTTGACTTTTTTGAGACTTATAAACCTATTTTTTCTTCACAATCATTATCTCTTGGAATATCAAAGTGCCAATAGAAGTAGTGATATGCTCTTTATGCGAGTTATTTTCTTATTATTCATGGAAATACCTTATTCTCATGATATCTTCTACCAAATTGTTATGATGGAATTTTATTTTTTTAGATATTGGTTTATTGTTGTTGGGTATTGGATCTAATATCTATTCTCCCTTCTCTCAAGATCAATCTTCTTAGATCTGGTGATGACCATTGAAGAAGACACATCTCAAATTCATTGCGTTTGGATTCCTTGATTTCCAAGTATGAATTTATATAATAATACTTTATTTTTATTCATTATTTCATGATAATTCATCGAAACATGTCTATTATTTTCTAACACATGTTCTATGAAAACATTCCATTTTATTCCTTATAAAAGATTCTTTGACCCTATTGCCTTCAAATTGCATACAGAATTAAATGAATGGATATAATCTTGATATATATAACATTTTTATAAATTACATGAACACCATGTTTATTTGGATTCATTTTTAAATTAAATTTAAAGTTGTTTTAGGTGAAATTGGGGGGTTTGGAATCAGTTTTAATTTATTAAATCAAATTAATTGAATTGAATTAAATGAATTGAACTATTTGAATTTTTTTAAATAGTTTTAAATTCCAAAATTTATTAAATTACCAAGAACCCATTTTAAATGTTTTTATCCTTATTTTTAAATTTGTGTTTGTTTGTTTTAAATAAATGATTTATCTACAGGAAGAGAGGGTTTAATCTCATGTATTGAATTGTAATCAATCCTTTTAAAATTGTTTTATGTTATTTAAATAATTTAGGAAATATTTGAAATAAATTACTGTTTTAAAGTCATGTTTGTAATTTTTATGATGAATTGTTAATTTAAGTGGGTTTTATTACATTTTTTAATATTGAATTTTATAAAATGTTTTTAATTGAAATTTATAATGATTGACATCCCTATGAGTACATTATAATAATTTTCCCTTGTTATAATCCCTTAATTGTAACTTGTTTGATTCTTATACAACCCATTGTTGTGGGGGTTGAAAAAGGTATTATTTTCTTTTAGAGTGTCTGGGGTGTGAGTGTGAGATTTTTTCAATAAGGATCTATGTGTGATCATAATAACTTGTTTATCTCCCCCCTTATTTTGACTCATCATGGGAAACTGGACAGTTAGATGGGATAAACATGATATATGCTTCACTAGTGGAATCAAATCACTATAGTATATCCATAGAGAATGGGAAAAGTTCAATATATGGATGGGTAGCCAGGAAATAAAGTGTGTGTCAAATTATTTTTCTTGAGACCCATGAGACTAGATGTAAGCCTAAAAAAAGATATTGTTTTATTTTGATTAACTATGTTATGGTTGGATCAATATCATACCTAGGTTGTACCCATGATATCCATATACTTAATCGTGATACATGAAAACATTTTTTGTCATTATTTGTAAATAGTGTTTCCATTATTTATAAATTATTATTATACACCTTGAATATTTTTGTGTTGAATGTTTTTTGTATTTATATATTATGTTTATATTATTATATTTTCTTGATTATTTGAATTTATATTATGAAATGGTTTTAAAAAATTTTGATGAAAATATTTAGTTTTTTTTATGGTGGAATGGAATATTTTAATGGTTTATGTTGAAAAATGATTATAAATTTTTAAAAATTTGTTATTATATATAATCTTTTTATTCTCATGTTTGTAAACATAATTTAGAATATTTGAATTACCTTATAAAGTAAATGCCCAAATAACTTGGTGTAATCTTACTAGGCTCTTTAAATCACACCATACATGTACCTTTTTTTGTTATAAAACTATTATTATCTTATAATAGGTGTTAATGCACTCTCTTTACATTGTGGTTTCATGTAAAGGTGACCAATTTAGGGTTACATGGGGCATGGTGGGTCGTCCTGGACTAGTCATAGGTAGGTATTGGTCGTTATGTTCCACATTCATTTTTATTAGTGTGTCGCTCTACTATGATATGTATTTATTGATAAATATATATATCTAATGATGTTTTAACATTATACACTTCTATTATAATATTTTGTTGGAAATATTATTCCCAATTACTATTAGATGATGCCCAAGTGCTCTTCATAGACCCATGGAGATTTGGAACGCTCCTCCGGTTAGGAAAAAATTAGCTCGAATGTCGATTTAGATACAATCCTGGGTTATTTCAATAAAAATGATATTAATTAATTCATTTAATTAGATGTAAATACTTGACAGTGAAATTTATATGTTATTTGGGGAGATTAATTGAAGAAATAAAATTAATAACGTGTTAGGACCCAAGAGGTAGTTTGTGATCTGGTCCTTGATCACCAACCCTTCATGATGAGAAATTAGTTACCATGGATGTTGGGACATGAGTCTTTCATTTGAATTATTGGTTTTCTAATGATAAATTATATTTACATTCCCAAAGAGATTGTACATGATTTTGGGTGTCTACTATGAGTTTTTGAAATATAACTGAAGGATGAAAATATTAGTACCATGACTTTATAGATAGTTAAACTATGAAAAATTGATGAGATTGATCTGGAAATCTACCCATGAATATTTTTAAGGGTGGTGTTTGGTATACCAATCCATAAAACCATGACTTTTATAGTTCTAAATTGGTTAAAATAAGAAACATTAGCCATTTTATTACAAGTGACTTCACTTATGCGGGGTTGGTTATGTGAGTTATGGATCATGGTTGTTTCATTATGTTTTTCATTTGTTTAAAATTTAATCCCTTGTTAATAATATTAAATACCTTTTGATAACTATATTTTTTCTTAAAACATGTTTTCTTATGTTTTTTGGGAAATGTTTTCAAATATAAAAAATTATTTTTATGGAATATTTGGTTTCAAAAACTAATTATCGAATACTATTATATGATATAATAAAACAATTTTTTATGAATGAATTTTTCTCTTTAGTGGATTTAAAATAAAAATGTTTTTGATAATTAGATAATGGGATTAATGATTTTGAAACCAATGAATAAATTACATCTTCTTGTAAAGTGTTTTTTAATTCTAAAATTTATTTATAGAAAGATTTATCATTTTGTAATGAAATATTAATGTTTTATAAATGGTGAAATATATTTCGTTATTAAATCAATGAGGTTTTGATCAAAGTGTCTTGTAAATTTGGTTAAAAATAGTTTTTCTATATTTGGGTGTCCCTTGATTCATGAGTTGATATGCCTATGTTTAGTGATGTTTAGAAATGTCTCCTAGAAAGTCTGACAATAAATTTAGAATATTGGTATTATGGTTTCCTCCATGGAGAAGTTCTTCATATTTTCTAGAAGTATAATATCATTTCAATGACTCTACCCAGACTCCATATCATGTGATGGATCTAGAGACTTTATAACCATTGAGTCTCATCCATTAATTCAGGGGTTTTCATCCACCTTATTATAATGGTGAAAAATGTTATCTTGAGGCTATGTAGTGTCTTGATGAAGTTTATGTAAACTTTGATACTCTAAAAACTCTATAATATCTAAAGGTCACATATAACTAATCCTTATTTGAGGGACCTGGAAAAGAGTGGTGGGAATTTGTGATTACATCTACTATGTATGAAACAAAGTCTTGTGAATTATTCAAGTCATTCTTCATTCAATAGTCGCATCCTAAGTAAGATAACCATGGGATTGGTTATGAGTTATTGAGTTTTATCCAATATGTTCTATCAAGTTGCGAATTATTCCACGAAGTTCTCACATTTGGTATGTTTCATACAAGGCCTTCTCAGTGATGAATTCAGTAATGCTGTCTCTTTTAAAAAAATTATTCACCAAGGCCTGGTAACTTCCATGCCCACCGAATGGTTGATCTCTTATCCTAAGATGATTGAAAGGGTATTTTAAGCTAAATCTGAGATATAAAAACAATATAAATGGATAAATTGTTGTTCCCTGATTAAAGAAGTAGATTACCCTTGGGAAAATAAGACTACAAGGAGATTCCTATGAGGAGAACCAGGTTATTCTATGAAGATTTCATTGAATATTCAAAGAGTTAATGAATTGTGTGAACACATAGGACACATTATGAGGTTATTAATCATTGGAGACTGGAAAGGGAAACATTGGTCTTGAATATCATCTCATGACAGAAAGTAAAAATACTTTCTGATAATGGATACTTATACATAATCCTTAGAGTGAATCTTTTCATGATGTGGGGAAGCTCTATATTTTCAGTGATAAATATTAATCTATGTTTTTTTTAGTTATGTAAGTGGAAACTTCTTGATTTTTTTCCTTTTTTTGGATGGTAGTTTTGGGAAAACATTGTTTTGGGATATTTGTGTTGGAATCTTATGGAACAAGGTTTGGATCTTTTTGAATTGCTGATGTAATAATCATTTAGTTTCTTGATATATTGTTTGATGTTCCTTAGTGTTCAACTTATATTGACCTCGTCATTAGATCTAAATTTTTATGTTTTGGATAATCTCCCTAGTGAGTGTTTATTACCATGTCATACACTGAATTGGTTGTGTGATAACTTTACAGTTGGACATGGATAGACATTGGGAATATACATAGGTAACGAGGATGATGTGTATTTTTTATAGGCCAGAAACCTTGTGTTGCGGGTGTTTGATCAAATAAGAGCATCAATGTCTGAGGCACATTTTGAAAAATCCTAGGTTACCATCGAATACATTCCTAGAGTAAAAATCCGTTTTAGTTCATTACCTTACATGTGGATGTTTTATCATTGATGTTTTTACGTAGTTAATTGTTTAATTATATATTATTTGGTTATAATGGATTTTTTCTCTTATGTTACACCATTTTTTGGAATCTTTTAACGGTGGAGAGACATATTCTAAGTCTCGATTCATTATATTATTTTGAGATGTGTCATGATTTTGGTTTATTGATCATTTATTTTTATGTGTTATTAGATTTCGGGTGAGTCTCACTACTAGACCACATACCATTCAACTCACAAGATGAGTATTGGAGTTCTTATTGTATAATATTTTTCAATCTTTCAGACAGAATAATTCTAGTGTATATAAAGCCCTCTAGTGGGGAGGTTTTAACATTTCATTACTTTTTTTTGTTTCGTGACCCATTGATTTGAGTACCCAATGATGTTATCGGTTTGAGGGTTGTTTTTGGTATTTTACTGGACCTATTTTGAATGTATCTAATCCTTTCCATGGTTTACACATGTTTTGTGTATGGATAAAAAAAGTGGGAAGCCATGGTTTCATGGTTTTTGCATGGGTTGTGCATGGATAAAAAAATTGTGAAACCAGTTGCATGGTTTGAGAATGGTTTTATGTATAGTTTAAAAAAAGTGTGAAACCTTGGTAGAACGGGTTTCATGGTTTGTACACGGTTAGTACAAACCATTTAGCTTCACCCAGGAAACCATGTAAATATAAATTAATGTTAGGAAAATCATTAAAATTTGAAAAAATCACCTAATTAATCCTAAACTCCTATCACTTGAACCAAAATTGATCCTTTGGCTTTTGTTATCCATATAGAGCCATTTTTTTCGCATCAAAAAACATCTCTGGGTGGATCTAAGAACCAATAGAAGAAGATATATTCTCTTTCAGTGAGTTATTTTCTTATAAATCATGTATCTCCCTTATTCTATTGATTACTTATTCAAAAGGGTTATGATGGCCCCGAATTTTGTTGGTTATTGGTAGATTATTGTGGGATATTGGAATTAGGATCTCTTTTCTCTTCTCTAAAGATCAATCTTCTTAGATATAGTGATCACTATAAAAGGTGAAACATATCAAATTAATTGTGGCTAGATTCCTTAAATCCTATATCGGTGGTTCTACTATTTTACTTCACTTTTCATTCATGGTTTCTTGATAATTCATAGATACATGTTTCTTAATTTCTAACACATATTATATGATATTTTTTCAATTAATGATTTATAAAATATTTTTCAACACTATTCTCTTCGAATTTAATATCACATTAATTTAATGGATATAATCATGATATTTATAAACTTTTTATGATATTTTTAAACTAAATGTTTGTTTGGTTTTGTTTTTAACGAACCTTTAAATGGAGTTTTGGTGAAATTGAGGGATTTGGCCAGGGTTTTGATTTATTAAATGATCTTCCTTGATTTGAATTAAATGAATTTAACTATTTGAAATTTTATAAATAGTTTTAAATTCTTAAATTTATTAAATAAAAAAGAACCCCCTTTGAATGATTTTATCCATATTTCTGAAATTGGTGTTCTTAGGTTATTTGAAATTAATTATTTATCCACATGAAAAGAGGGTGTATACCCATTTTTTTTAATGTATTCAATCCTTTTAAATTTTTAATAATTTTATTAATTCATTTAGTGATAATTTGAAATAATTTTTTGTTTTAAAGTCCCATTTGGTATTTATATAATGAATTGTTAAAGGAAGAGGGTATTATTTCCATTTTTAATATTAAATGGTATAAAAGTTTATGAATAGAAACTGATGATGATTAATTGTTCAGTCAACATTTTCTGACTATTTCAAATGTGATAATCCCTTAATTGTAACTTGTTTGATTCCTATACTTCCTATTCTTTTCAGGGTTGAAAAATGGATTATTTACTTTGAGATATTTTGTTGGGTGAGAGTGATATGTTTTCTATAATTATCCCTATGTGATGATCATAACATATTTATCTCAACCTATATTTTGACTTTTCTTGGGAACATGGATAGTTTGATGGGATAACCTAGATATATCCTTCACTAGAAGATTGACACCCTTCTAGTGGATCCATAGAAAATGTGAGTGTTTCAATCTATGGATCTTTGGATAGGAAAGTGGGTGTGCATGGAACTGGGTTTCTTGAGACCTATGAGACTATATTTAAGACAAAACAGAGTTCATGTTGTATTTTGATAATCTATTCTAAGGTGGACTCACTATCATACCATTGTTCCACCCATGACATCCATATACAGGATCTTGTTACAAGATGGCATTAATTATCACTATTTGGAACCAATGTTTCTTTGATTTCTTAATTTATTGTTATTTCTGAACCTTGACTCTTTTTTGAAGACTCTTGTATGTCTTTCCATATCAGGTGAATATTCTCATCCTTTCATGATTTTTTGACATTAGCTTGTGAAATGGATTTCAAATCCTTTAAGGAAAATATTTAGTTTCTAAATGGGATAATTCTATGCTTTACATGTTTAGTTTGATAATTTTTTTTAAAATTTCTAAAACTCTATTTTTAAAATTAACCAACTTACTCTCTTATTTGTACTCCTCTTTTAGAATATTTGAATTATTTTATGTAGTAAATGCATAGAATATTTGGTGGATTCTTACTGGGATATTTATCTCACACCCTTCTTGTATATTTTAGTGTTATCAACTCTATATTAACATATAGTAGGTTCTTGTCCAATCTCATTCCTTTCTAGTTTCATGATATGGTGACCAAGGGAGGGTGAATTGAGACATGGTTGGTGGTCATGGACAACCAAGAGGTGGGTTTTGGTTGTTAAGTTCCAATTTCATTTTTAGTGTCTATTTGTACTATGATATGTATATATTGATATATATGTATATATGATGATGTTTCCTCATTATACTCTATTATTATAATAGTTTTTGGGAGAATTATTTTCCCATGATTATTTGATGATTCTCAAGTGCTTGTTGATGGCCCATGGATATCTATAACACTCTTCAGGTCAGTGTTGAATAATCATGGGTATCAGTTTTTATTGTATTCATGATCTGTTGGTACATATCATGTGAGGAATTATGGGTTATATTATAAATGATAGACCCTCCACACCCTTTACATTATTTTCATAGTTATTTATGACCATGTAATTATTGGGAATATATAGGACCTATAGGCAACTGAACCCTCAAAGGGTGTCATTTTTAATGACATGAATTATTGATTCTTTTATAGAGTTTATGGGCATTTCATTTTAATGAGAAACATATTTATGGGTTTTCATGTGGTGAATTATCCAATTTATGGAACACTGATTTAGTTAACTCCAACTTTGGGTTTAAACATATGAGATGGTTAATTGAATGAGACTCTAAGCTATGCCGAGGGTGGATGTACTTGACATATAGTGTTTTAAGTACACCATGTGATGGATGTGTGTATCCTAATGATAATTCTTGGTTTAGATTAAACCTAATTACTGGAAATAATCCCTTCACTCATTTAATGTCTATATTGTGGTGATTATCAATTAACCTTTGTTAATGGTGATGAATATGTTGACAATATATTTAATTTGTTATGTTTATGGTTTTATGATAACGAGTTCACAATTTCATATGAATTTATTATGGTGAAAATATAGTAAATAATTTTATTTTTATATTATTGTGAAAAATAATTTTCCTTTTCTTATATTTATATTATGGGGATAATCCATTGACTATTTAAATGAATATGTGTTTGGTGATAACCCATTCATCTATATCAAGCATGTCAGGTGATAACTATTCACCTTGGCATGGTATATGAATGGTGATGATCCATTTATTAATACTAATACAATATTGGAAAAAACACATTCAACATTTTTATTATTGATTATAATGATAACCAATTAATTAGTGTTATTATTTTTATTTTGATTTTGGAGATAACTTTTTCACCCATGTTATGATTACACTCATTCTTATAGCCTGATCACCCTTGGTTTCTATTGGAGAAGTGATAACCTATCACCCAAACTCTTTTTATTAGAGGTGATAATCCATTCACTTTTACTATCTATGATTATTGTGATGAAACATTCAAGTTTCTGTTTATGATTAGAGTGATATTCCATTCAAATTTATTTTTTTTATAATTATTGTGATAACACCATCAAGTTTACTATTTGTGGGTATGGTGATGATCCATTCACTATTATTATTTATGATCATAGTGATTACCTGTACACCTATTAAAGAATAATGAGTTGTGATAAATCATTTAACCATACTAATTTATTATGGTGTTACCCTATTCAAATATTTTATTATTATTAGTTGTGATATATTATCCATCCTTTTGTTTTTATTAGACCATAGCAATAAATTTTATTTTCTGAAACTAGATGAAGTATGTATGTTCATTCATGGAAGTGACCATCTTGTGCTCCATTATAGGAATATTATTATTTTGATGAATATTTTATTAAAATTTCATATTTCACATGCCCCTATATATATTTGTTATATTTAGGGACATTATTGGTGGAAACATACTAAGAAAATTTATCACAGCCAACATGTGAATTCTTTTGGGTATGCATAATTCAGGACTAGGGATATAAGTAAAAGAATAGGCTCTCTAATATATGATTTAAGTAAGATATATAGATGAATTCTAAGACATGATTGATTTGATCCCAGTACCATATTTTTAATATTCCTATATTCTTTTGTATGTTTTAGACCAAATTTTTTATTTGAATGACCCATTGGAAAATTATGCAATTGTATAAAACTTTCATGATATTATGGAGGGTTAATATTTTGTTTTAGAATATGATTATTATTTTTTATGGTTGTATAATCAATGTAATATCCATATTATATTATTGTAATCTAGTTAATTGTTTATCATTATTTCACTTACTATTTATGGTGATTTAGTAGAGGGTATAATCTCCATACAATTTTGATCAACCCACTTTGCCTGTCAGTTTTCCATAAAATCTGTGGATGTATTCGAGAGGTCATGTGGTATTCCTTGAAAGGATCTATTTGGGTCAACTGAGATCATGATTATAAAAAGCTGTAATAGTCCCTTGTTTTAATTGTTTTTATTTTTTAAAAAAATGTAGATGGATATAGGGTTATTTGGAACTTGAGATAGACCATATAAATTTTCTTATCTAACACTTATGTATGGAGTATCCAATTTTTCAGGGTATGATATTGTCTTAAATGGTTTTTAGATATTGGGTTTATAAGATTTCAACAAATATGGTGTGTTATTTCTGATTTATTCTTTAACAATAATCCTCATAAGGATGGTGTGTGTGTGTTCATAAAACAAATTCATCACATAGGATTCCCATACCATTCATATACTTGTAAATGATTGATAATCTTGTTAAAAAGGGAAATTTTGGTTATTCAATGAGTTAAAATGAAGCTTTATTGTTTTATTACATATTTTTATTGTAGTTTTATTTTATTTAACCTATAGTTACTAGTTTATTTTGTTACTATTATTTGATTATTAATTATATTTATTTTTTAGCAATTATGTATTGAACCCAAGATTTTCTATATTAAGCTAGAGGATACAAAATTATATGAGACCCTTATGTTATTAGGGTTTGGGTAGTATATAGGGATATAATTACAATTATTATTTTCCATAAATTATTATTTGAAGAAGACAAATATATTTATTATGAGTAATTTATTTATCATTTCAGTGATATTACAACATGGTTACATCCTATTGAGCCATGAGAGGGTGGTAATGAGAGTGAACCACTATAAATAAATCTAAAAATGTCATATAGTGACAAGGATACATATGGATGAAAATTATAGAAATAATTTGTAATGGATTACTCATAATATATATCAAGGTTATACAAGAGCTGATCTATCCATATGAGATCTTATAAGGCTGTTCTAGTTGTGTTATTCATTATTAATTATAGGTGAGGGTGGACCAAAAGCTATGGATTTTTAGATCAAATCTATAAAAATCATATATTATTTTATAAATACTCTCTATTATTAGAGGATTAGGTTTTCTATATATGTACATTGGGAACTATCCAAAAACTAGTTGGACATCCAGGTCCTGGCATGCATATTTTTATTTATATATAAGAAGAACATTTTGGTTATGTTTTTTAGATGTTTTTTTCAATATATTTAATAGGTAAAGGTGTCATAAATTCATTAATCTAATGAAAGAGGATATATGATTGATGGAATATACAAATTTCAATATTGAATAACATAAATATTCCATAATGTGGGAAGGAGATGAGGATGTCGAATTTTAGAGTTTTAAGGATGTGTTAAGATATACTATTTTGGAATATGTTATCATATTCTACCAAATATATTTTTATATGGTCAAAAACAAGTCCCTTATGACTAATAAAAACCTAGTCTAGATTGGTATTTTTAGGTATGTTGCTTCTTCTGGTGGGAAAAGGTATATATCTATGGGTAACAAAATGTTATGATTTGATGGATCTCTCTAGGGAATTGATTAGAAAATATATCTCGGAAAAAGATCAATGCTTCTTTCATGGGGGTGGAATTATTTGGTTTTTTTTCATTATGGTTTTCCAGGGAATCTCTAAATATATTTTTATTGACAACTAAATGATTTTCAATATTAGGAATATAGAGTTGTTCAATAAGATTTCCCCTCAATTGGTATGTAATGGGTGATGTATTTGTTACACCAATATATGGGGATCTAGTCACGAAGAATCACCTGCAAGTGAAAGTTTATGTTTTTCACATTTTAGGCATGGTAGACTATATGATTCACATGGTCAACCATGTACATATGGTGGTAAACAATAGGATATCTAGATATTTATAATTTAGTTCTAAGGTATTAGATACAGAAGGATTTATGGAATTGAGGAGTGTACATTTTTACCATGGAGAGGGGTCATAGATAGTATGGGTTATGATTATGGGGAAGTTTACCTAGGAGTAAATTTTATTTAATTTGGATACTACCCACTCTTTCCTATCATAAAATATAGAGAGAGACCATTCATTATCTTTAGATGTCCTGCTATGTATGTTGAACCTAAACACTTTTTTTGAAGGAAAACAGAGGGTGTTCAATAATATCCAACATATTTAATGGTTTTGTGTTGATACAAGAATATAGGGTTTTTGATCTATAGATATGAGTAGCATCAATTTGATTATTTTAATAGATTATATGAATTTTTATAGTGGAAAAATCTATTTGTACCCTAAATGATTATATTTAATGAATTGTTAGGGAGATTGTTATATGTTTTTGGGGATTTATATTTATAAGAAATCCATTTTAGACTTGAACTTCACTAGACAAGATTGATAACCACCTAGTTTATTAGTGTTGTATTACATGATACAAAAGGAAAAAATAACTAATTTTTCCTCATATTTTGTATTTATATTATGATTCCTTCTAGTAAAATTCTTATTGTTTCTGCTAGAGTAGGAGGTTGAGTTAAAAATGATCTGGTGCTGGGTATGAATCCCATATCTATTCCTCCATGTATAATGGATTCAAAAAATTTGATACAGTAAAAGATATATATAAAGGACCCAGTGGGTAAGGGAATTATTCACTTAATCCCTTAACCATAGGTTTGTCTAGTTTTTTCTCAATTAGGGAGACAATATTTTTTTTATGTATAGATTATCATATTCTGCATTAACTGATGGTCAAGAACCTATATAAAGTCCTCACATTTAAGGATTTTCAATTAGATGAGGGAACCCAAATGGATCTACAAGATTTAAATGATGTTTAAAACCCACTAATTGTGTGTAAAGTTAGATGATAATACTCATAATATGTTCATAAATAGTATATAGATTATATGAGTTTATTATGTTGTTGTTTAGTTTGTTGAAAATTCTACTAGGTTTTTTAACCTTGATGAATATGGTATCCATCCATATATTTATTATTTTAGGATAATTTTAATTGATAGAATTCAAGTATACTATAGGAAATTATTTGATCATAATATGATCTTATATAAAGAATTTATTACTTTGAGAGAGAATCAACATTTTTTCATGCTCTTAATGTGACACTTATGGATACGCGAGGTACTTTTTTTTACTTGTGATATTTTATTCTGGAATATTAGTAGACCTTGAGTATGATGATGTTGTGGTTTTGTAAATGAAACCACAAATTTATCTACGATACAAAGCCACCTAGGATTAATAAGTTACATATAGAGAATTATTTGAGGTTCCTCTATTTAATAATGATAATTATATCCATAAAAATGATGGGGTGAAGTTGGAGTGATTTAACATTTTAAACAGATCATTCCAAGATTTCAATTTTTGGTTGAAATATATTACAATTATAACATTTATTTAGCCCTGTTAAGATTATACATTGTATATTGATTCACCAATAGTTCCTATGGGATAATTCTTGATGTGAAATGGATGATTTGTCACATATAGTTCAAGGAAACTCACATCACATGAGTGTAAATACCCAACATATTATTTATACTTATCAATTATAATGTATTTTCTAAAATGATAGTGTTACAATTTATTAGGTACGAGATTTATGGTACTGAATGACCACATGTTCATGAATTTTTTTTCATAGTGTGACCAGAACCATTGAAATAAATTGTAGGTTATATAATTACAATAATTTCACTTTGAAAAGATAAAAATCTATGGGAAAGGGGAATTATATGGCAGACACACTTAGAATAAAGTCTCACTCCCAATTGGTATGAAAGGCTTGTAGTAAGTGTTATTCAATTATCCTATTTGCTAAGTTATGTATTGATATTAAGGAGTATTTGTTTCAGTCTATACTCAAATCACTAAGAATTCCCACCTCACTTCAAAATATTATAATGGAAAGTTAGATATATGAATTATATTATATGTTTATGAGTGATAATATATACGGTTGGAGCTGAAACCTTAAAGAAATAAAAATAATTGATTCCTTAATATCCAAAGAAGATATGTGGTCCTGAAAATTATGAATGATAAGTTGATGTGAGATTCATATGCCACAATATGGGTTATTTAGTGATGTTTGACTAATAAGTGTCATGATATCAACTAGTAGTATTGGTATCTCAAGATGAATAAAAAATCATGGGTTTAGTATCAGGATGCCTCGCTCGTCAGTAGGTGAAGATCAAGCCCTAGAGTCCCACTGGCCTTCCAAATTTTCTACCCATTATAATATGGAAATATTATGTTGTCACTATGGGATTTGTAATAGGTTTACAGGAATTACCCATGTTTTTTCTACTGTATGAGGTATTATTCAATGAATGATCAAGGTGGAATATCTCCTTTTGATTAGAAAATCCATGACTATTATTGAACTAATAAGGATATATATATATATATATAATATTTTTTGATTACACAGAGTGAAAATGAACATTGTGTTGGAATAAGATATTTGATTAACATATCATTTAGAGTATCTGATACAATGAGCATTGGGAACTCAAACAAAGATGATCATGACATAACATTCTCAAATTACAAGCAGTCTGAGCTTCTTATATTGGTTTTTGGAGAACATGCTTCAAGAATACATCTTTTATTTTTAAAAATATGGGGTTAGTAATATGTAATGTATAATGTTTTCTTATTGAAATATTTTTCCAATTTCTATTCTAATGGAAGCCTTAAAGGCAATGTAATATAGGATTTATTGATATACTCTCTCCTTGTTGAATGAAGGGGATACTTCTATACTGCGGATTATTCCTAAGTACCATACATTAGAATAAATTAATTTGACATCAAGAAATTTGTAAGAAACCCAAAGTTGGAATAAAAAAATCTATATACAATTGAAACTGATCTATAGAGTTCAGGAAAGTGGGTGGGTTTTTTTAGGGTATTCCCTGGAATGGTAGCTAGAAAGATTCAGAGGAAGGTGATGTTATCACGTAGAGTTGTGGCTCTATTTAATATTACTATGTGCAGTAATATAGTTTAATATTGATTAAAACATCTTCAACTACATAGTGGATGAACATGTATTTTATATATCTCATCTTTTGAGGAACCACGAAGACCAATTTTATGTCACACAAATCGAGGATGTCGAGTAAGGGGATGATTGATTATTTGATCAGAGGCCCATATGTATATTTTATTTGATTTAGAATATACTTTTTGGGATCATAGAACCCTTGGAATGTGTATTTTGGATGTGTTTATTGGATTAGGTTGTACTAGATACGCACAAGAGTGGGGGGGGGGGTAAATTGTGCCTTTTCAATTTCATCGAATGATCATAATTTGTCCTTTTATCATTATATCAAGGATTTAGTAGATGAAATATAAATATCACAAGACACAAGATGTATAGTGGTTTGGGGAATAGATGGCCTCTAGTCCCCTCCACCAATGCTCTACTCCACTAGCTTCGTTATTTTCACTATCTAGTCTTCTTATCAACAGACCACTCCACAACTGAGTGCATGAAGTTGAAACCTTTACAAATGTAAGGATAAATAGAGACTTCTGGTTCTTACATAGAACTGAATACACATCTTAGTATGATAAGCCCGTCACTCAATATAAAATAGTATTTTTTCAGTGAAAATACTATCCCAATTGTGCATCACAATTGCAACAGCATGAAATTGACAGTAGATGGATCTTCATCTTCAGAAATAATGATCTTCAGGTAAAAGTAGTTCTGAGCCAATCCAATTGATGTAGATCCTAAAATTTCGTTCGAAACATTATCAGCAGTTGATTCAAAAAATGATATTCTATGTAGATCAATAAATCTGTTGTCGAGTTTTTTTTCTTCAGAAATTAACTTTGTCACTCTTCGTAATAGCAGATCTGTATATTTTTATTGACTCAGGTTTTCTCTTTTGTATATTCATCGTCGATCAGTAGATCCTATATATTTTATATCTGTATATTACATCTATATTTGATAAAATATATATAATAACAACATACACTTCTTATTTAAATTTAGATTCATAAAAGTCACCTTTAGAATCGTGATAGTCAAAAGTTTGAATAGTAGAGAAGTCGTAACTCCCTGAACAATTTGGCATGGAAAGCTCATATTAAATTGATCCATTGAATCACAGATAAACGATTTTGAATCAGTCAAAGACTCGCTTTAAATTCGTGCTTTTAATCTAGCTTGAAATCAGCCAGATGGTCAACAAAAATACTATTTCTTTAATAAAGTTGTAATTTAAACATCCGACGTCAAATATAGGGTTGAACTGCATTGCACACATTCTCTGAACATAAGATTCACAACATAAGGTTAATCTCAAATATTTTTCTTCAACTCTCAATTGTATGGTATATAATCCATACTTTTCAATAAAATGAACCGTTTTTCATAACTGTAAGTTTGATGAACCATACTTCAATCTTTATCTTTCAAACGTATGGTTGTTCAAAAAAGTAAGGTTAATAAACCGTACTTTAATCTTTAACATTAAAACATGTGGTTGTTCAAAAAATTATTGTTGATGAACCACACATTTAAGAAACAAACTTATCAATCCATACTTATGTAAAAGATCTTCTTCCATACTTTGATGATTTCCCAAACGTAAGGTTCTTTCCAAATGTAAGGTTCCTTTTAAACATAAGGTTCCTTCCAAACGTAATGTTCCTTCCAAAAATAAGGTTCCTTCCATACATAAGGTTTCATCATTCATAATTTTCTGATAACGTATGATTGTTTAACCATACTTATCTGATATCACATAGAGTAAACACCACAATCCATCCTTACGTTATGCTTCTCAATATAGGGTATGAAATTTTTTTCCTAAACATGATAAAATGTTTTCTGAATACTTTAGAAACTAATTATCACTATTCAAATACTTAAAAATTTCTTCCATAAATAATAATACAAAAAATAATAAATTCCTAAAATACACTTAAAGTAAAATCATTAGAATAATAAATAAGGGTATTTTTGTTCATAAAAACCATCAAAAAGAGATAGAGTATTACTATCAACAACCTCCCCTTATTAATATTAAAATTATTTATTGTTGAAAAAAAACTTGCTCAACAATCTCCCCCTTTTGGATGATTACAAACCCCATATAATAACCAATGAAATTAACTTTCAAAATTAATTGCATATTTTTTTGAATTTTTGAAAAGATAAATACAATATTTGGTTTAACTTAATTTCTCCCCCTTAAAGGATTAAGATAATTCTTAATATTTCTCCACCTTTTTCAATAAAAAATGTTAAAATAAATTTGTCAATACAAAATGTTGTGCTTATCCTAATTTCTCCCCCATTTTATTAAATCAAAAAGAATGATAGAATAAATAATATAACACATTTTAATATAGAACTGAACTTAAGTAAATGTTATTATAAACTGTTTATCTATATGTAAATCTGGATTATTAGAATTTCTATCATAGACAGTACTGTAAAAAAATTAAAACACATGAAAAATAGATGTAAATGTATTTTATTGAAAATATAATTACATGTACAGTAATAAAAAACAAAAGGAATCATGATAGGGTAAGGGTGTGAGGTAGGGTTCATCTCCTCTGAACTATTTCCTTGATCTCTGTTAATTGTTCCCTCATGCGTCTCATCAATCCATCTCCCATCTAGATAATTAGATCACTAGTTTTTTTATTCAAATTAATATATTCAAGTAGATTCACTCTAAAAAACATAGGAAGCCTTTGATCCTTCTCCATAAAAAGAGTCAACTTTTCTGTGAACTGATTCAGCACAGTTCTAATTCCTGGTTCACTAGAAGTCAAATGGGAAACTAGAGGCTTCATATTATCTAATAGTACTGACAAAGGATTACTATTTCACTATAATTTTTGTAGTCTGGCATTCATATTCTCTATGACCACAATAATTACCTGAAATCTGTTGATTAAATCAAGTGAAGTACCAGATGTACTGGCCTCACTGGTTCTAGAAGATGCAAATTTTTTCTCTATGAAAGATCTAAATTCAATTAATTAGGTCTTCATAACCATCTCTGATTTCAACTTTTCATCTTCATTTAAAATTCCCTTATTAAAACTTTCAACTTCTCGTTTAGAAATAGTACTTTCATTCATCCTTTGAAATTTTAAAGGATTCTTTTCTAATGCTCTCCATAGAGAATCATTCTTATATTTAGATTCAATCAATTTTATGTTCAGTTCCTCCATATCTGTATTTACTGAATTAGAGGAACCCTGTGCTTAACTCTCATTTTCAGCTTAAACTTGATGCAGCAACCCTAATGGAAAGGATTCAACATCTGATTTCTCATCATATCCTCCCTGTACTGGTTTCTCAATATATTTTTCCTCTTATCCTTTTACAAACTCATCCACATATAAATTCTCATTCAATACATTAGTGTTAGTCTCAGAAGCATTCTCTTCATGGATGCCAAGTTCTGGAGGTTTCTTCTCCTGAGAATCATATGCATAGTATTCCTCTATCACTAGTTTTTCCAAAACAATATTTTCTTGATCAACTTCTACATGATCAATTTGAGTTTGGGCTACTATTTATCCTTCACTAGGAAGTGTCTTAATTATATTTTCTATTTGAGCCTCTATTTATGTCACTTTTGGAGCCAAAATTTATTTCTCTACTGGAGGAGTCACTTTATCCTGAGCAACTTCTCCCTAAGAATCTATTGAACTGCAGCTTCGCTCACAAACTTATACATTAAGAGCTCACTATATGTAAAATAATTTTAAGTTACAATATAATCTTCAATACTATTAGGACTCTTGGTCCTTTTGAACTGATTCCCTTCTTGAATTATTTCTTCAAATACATCCATAGCCTCAAACTTGAGTATTCTTGATACAACAAAAACTCTTGATTCGGCTTGTCCTTCCTTTGATGTTACTGGTTGGGCCTAAGAACTTTCTTCATCCTCTTCATATTCAACAGGCAGTAGCTTTCCTCCGATAGTGCTCCAGAAAAATCAAATTTCTCTCAATGTACCACCATTGAGTATGTTACTACAGTGGTGTTTCGGGTTGGTCTCAAAATGCCCAACGGTTCCGTATCCAACGACACGTGGACCTGCTTTCCAAAGGCAGGTGATCACTGAGTGGTTTGACCAGCGATGCTTAAGAACTCATATTGGTCGAGATGATGGGAATTCTAGCTCATCGCGCCGTTTTGGGGGGGAATTATTTCCTATTCTGGGACAATATTATAGATTTTATATGTATTCATATGTTCGCGAATCATTGGTTTATACCCGAGCATAGTATCCATGGATTACTCCATGTTCGAAATGGTCAGCTGGACATAGGGGTTCAGAATCATTTATGCCCGAGGTTTACCATCCCTCATTGGATTAATGACCCTGAGGAGTCTGGAATCATTAAGGTAGCACTATGAGTGGCGCGGTGAACCGATGTGAAGGTAGTCGGATTGACCGGTCATTGGGATTGAACCTCAAGTAGGCTTCCTATATACCCTACATGGGAGACCAGGTTCAAAGTCCACGTAGTTCGAATAGGAGTGTCGGAGAGCCGATGTGAATGTGGACCCGGGGGTCTGACGGTGATCGGGATTGAACCTCGAGGAGGCTTCCTACGTACAATGCCTTGACATGGATCTAAGTCCTCTTAGTTCGCATTGGATTGGGGCTTACATTCTGAGGAGGTCTTGGACAATGGATTGGGACTTACCCTCTGAGGAGGCCCATAAGAGGATGTCATGGTCGATGCTTACTCTAATCCCACATGAGTCATGCTCGGTGTGAGAAACAAGAGTCATTAGGGACCATACGGTCACATCGTGAAAGGTGTGTCTGTGGGAATTGGAGTGGGGCATACGCATAGGGCATCCCATAAGGTCGGGGCTTACTCTGAGATGGATGCCAATTGCGACAAAGCGAAGTGGGAGAGGGAAAGAGGTGATCCTATGCCCGTCACCTATATTGTTCTCAGGGGAAGTACGGAAGACCATGAAGGCTTCCTTATGATGGGTATTTTACTACCCCCAAAGAAGGGAGAAGTGCCACGACCCCAACAAGTGGAGGGGCAGAAAAGTGGCTCCTGAGCTCAGACTCCACATTACAGTGGGAATGTGAACCTAGGAATGATTCGGAAATCCACCCAAGGGTCGGAACAACCCCTTCACCGCTGCTTAACGTGGGTATGTGAACTCATGACGGCGCGCTGATCCACCTAAAGGATACATCACACGTGTCCGGTGGCTCCGGTGGAGGCCTCGGCTAGTGGCTGGTGAATGGGCCAATGAGGGAGTTTTGTAGGATCTGGCAGGATTGGGAGGATTTTATCTGGCTCGGGGAATGGGGACTCTGAAGGATTTTGTAGGCCACGTGGGTATATGAGGAGTGGATTTCTTTGCTACGGGAGGTTCTACGCGGCTGGAGAAGTTGTCCGCGAACCAGTGTGGTCTGCGTACAGATGGGCACCCCGCAAACCAGGGTGGTTTGCGGCTTCGTGGACATCTCGTGAATCAGGGTGGTTCGCGGCTTCGGGTTTGGCCCGCGCACCAGGTTGGTACGCTGTGGGATCCATTCGAGTAGCAGCTGCCAAGGGCGACGCCGGTCGGGGGTTTGTCGGTCGAGGCTTAGCCCATGTAGGAGGGTGCTACGCGGTGCGACAGATCGGAAAAGGGGCATAAACTCCCTGGTCTGCGGGAATTGCATCCGCGAAGGGGCCATGGTTTGTGGTTTTCTTTCCATTTTTATTTTAAGTTCACGGTTCATCAAGTTATTATGAATTTTTGGTTCATTATTAATTCGCTTCCAGGTTTATACTTGATCTAGTTCGCGAACTGGAACTTCGCTATTTGTGAAATCCTAAGCTCCTTCCTTCAAAATATTTCCACCCGAATCTGGTCGATTTCTCTTAATCCTCCTTCCAAAACCTCATTTTTCTCCTCTTCTCCCCTCAACTCTTCCCCCTTGATCTCCTTTTATAGAGTGGATAAATAGATGTATCTATGGTCATGCGGTACCTTTTACGGAGGTTTCCGTCTCCATTCTTCGAACGACAACAGATGTAGTCCGGGCCGGTCAACGTGGTCCGCTATCGGGGGTGGTTCGTGACGGTGGACCATCATGGCGCCCGTCCTGCCTCGCTCCCGCAAAGGATCTCTGCCTTCATTCCATGAACAACACCAGTCCGTAGATGGGGTGCTTCATGGAACTGGCCGCGTAGAGTTTTCATGGGACCGGTCTGCAGACAGGTTTGGCGTGGTCCATCCTTTGAGTTTTCTCCATACTTTCCATACTTTCCCCCAATTCTTTGGGGGAATTGGGTATAACCTCCTTTGTGGATTCTTAGGACCCTACAATTTCCCTCCATCGGAATGGGGTCTGATCGGAATGAAGAGAATGCCATTCCAATGCAGAGTGGTCCTAAAACTTGGATGGTTTGTGGTTGGGGAGTGGACCTAGTAGGGGACCACACCGGTAAATATGGGGGGCTGTTCCATTCTCTTTTACCAGATTCTCCACGAAAACAGACCCCCTCTCTTTTTTGTCTCCATGTGCTCATTCCTTTGTGAAACACCTTGCCCACGAGCAAGCTGTTATTTCCACAAACCATTCCTCCTTCGCGGTCACCTTCACCCATGGACCAATCTGAAGCTGCGAACCAATACTTTTAATTAATTAAAAAGTAAGTCACAACGGGACGTAGAGGAATTTTCTTCGTGGTTTCGATGGTCCATGGACTGAAATCTCCCTAACATTGAAAACTATCTATGTTTTTCGAATCATAATTATTTAAATCCAGGGTTAGGACTCCGCAGAGCAACTTGTTTTGCGATTTTTTGGCCAACGCTCCACGGTCCAGGGTCCCGAGGACTGCTTCCACACAGGGTTGGTTCTCATGATGTATTCATTGAGAAACACATTTTGAGGCCTACTCGGGGTCCTTTTTATGGAGGATCCTTGACTATATATTTGGCATTTTTTTCCAGATTATATTATTACGGACAAACCATTTTCTGATATTCATAATGTAGGGAGAAACATGGTTCCTCCTCGCTCTGCACCCAGGCCTGCTGCAGAGCCTCTGCCAATTGGTTCAGGGAGACATCTAGATATGATTTACAGAGAGGAAATCATCAAAGAGGACCCTAGTTGGTCCATCATTCCTAATTATGGTGTCTTAAAGGACTTTCTCTCTCCAACGATCCTGGGTTATCCACTATCAAATCAGATTCTTCTTTACGGATTTGGTCTTCAGGACAACGTCCCTATCCCCCCTACTTTCTCAAGTATTCCATCTCCTTTCTTGGAAGTGTTAACAAAGTGAGTTCAGGAGGACCTTACCCCATTGGGGGAGATAACCTCTGATTCTAATCCGAAATATGGTTTCATTTTGAGAGGATCTATTTGGACCCAAAGCAATTAGTGCATTTAGGACTTCTCTCAAGAAGCTGTCTTTAAGAATTATCCCTCCATAATCTACCTTACTCGGGTGGATCCGGACGCGGGGTGGACTCCTAGGTGGGATCTTCAGTCTGGTGGGCTTTTCTCAAATGACTGGGCCTTGGCTTTTTGGGTCCATCATCATTTCCTGTAATCTCCCGAGTCACAGGAAGCAGTCAATTTGTACTCTGCAGTATAGGCCTCTCTGTTTACTATCTACCCACCATCTTTGATCCTGCCTGACCTGCTCAGTCGCTGGTGTTCAAGAACTAATACTTTCCACCTCACCCATAGTGAAGTTGGCATTATCTTGTGGGACATCCACCGATTGGGAGGGCTTCTGATCATCAGTGAGATGTATGATGAGTTTCTTCCCCCTCCTGACGCATGGGACGACGTCAGACAAGTGCCTTCATTGGCGAGGGATCTGTTGGTTATGGCAGAGAAATCACTGGGTCAGGCATTGCGTGCCTGCTCTCTTTTTACCTATAGTATCTGGATATAGTTATTTCTACACATCACTAGTCTTGTGCCGAAGATCAATCTCCCCAAGACTCATCCTTCTCAACAGTCATGAACCATCCCAGGTTCCTATTGGGCAGTTCTGGAGGCAGGTGACTACCTTTCATGGGGTTATGAGGTGCACCCTAATGTGCCGCACATGCTCAGTCTAGCAGGTCTCTTTGCTATGTTTTTTAGTGGGTGGCTATTTCCTTCTCGGGATATCAACCCGGGCGTTAGAGCTTGCACCTTGACGATGGCAGTTGAGTTGGCAGAGGGCCACCCGGTGAACTTGGCCATGCCCACTTTGGCTCCTGTTTATGAACTAATGAGCCACATGTAGGAGGGAAGGTCACCCTATCGTCTGATTGGGCCATTCCAATTCTTATATTACTGTATAGAGAATCATTGCTATTGTTATGAGTATTGTCATAACACAGTCATCCTGCTTCCTACCTTTCGGCCTACCCTGCTTGATTTAGCTGGGGTTCGTCTGAAGTCTTTCAGTTCTGACGAAATCATTGAGCTCCTAACTACTTTCTCCCGGTTTTCTTTCGCTCCATACCCCACCCCTTCTAGTATCATGGTTGACAACCACAAGTGGAGCCTATAAGAGCGTTCATACATGATTTCATTACGGGACGAGTTTCTCTCTACACGGATTTACGGTGTTTATCTTTGCAAGTTGTATGCCCCACATCATTTTTCCTGCCAGTTTGGGTGTATGCGACTCCAAGTTTCCCTTCCTCCTCCTCAGGCTCGAGGACTACACCCATCCACTCTCTGTCAATGGTGGTTGATGCTGATGCAGGAGGGATCTGGTACAAAAATTCTCTTTCCTGGTATGGGAGCGGCTGCCAGCCTATCCTTGGTGTACGCAAGGATGTGGGTAAAACATTACCTTAATGGGTTCCTAGCGAAGATTGTCTAGTAGGTTCCCAAATCTAGAGTCACTGCGGCTGTTGTGCCTACCACACCTTCCTCATCGGCTACAAGGGAGGACCTACTGATGGCTCATCGGTCAAAACGACTTAGGGGATTTTCCTCTCCCACCCCCTCCGTGGACAAAGTTCAGATAGACCCAACCTTCCTGGATTTGGATGAGGATGACCCCGTGGCTTTGGGTCGTAGAGAGACAATTCCTGAAGTTTTCCGGCCAATACCGGACTTAGAAACTTGATTCCCAAGCCCGAACCAGGGTTGGATGCTTCAGACTTTCCATCCTTGGAACCATCATCAACCGCGCACGTGCCTTCACTGATCGCGATGCCAGACATCGTTCTCATGCCGTCTAGTGAGGATACCAAAGATCCTTGTGTCATGGCGGACCATCGAGCAATGCGCTGGTGGGCCTGGCCCCAGATTTGCAGGATTTTCAATGAAACTCCTCTGGTTGAAATGGAAACTAAAATTGAATCTCTCCGACAACTCTTCCTAGGTTTGGGGTTGGGTGGCTTTGACTATCGAAAGTATCCTTTTCTCGCTTTCCAGGATGTCATTTCCCGTGAGAAGGTTGCAACTGGTTAGTGCAAGCTCACCCACATCAGTGCCTCTCATTTCAGGACCGAATCCCTTGAGGGAGCCATGATAAACCTCCATCAACTGATAGCACATGAGGTGAGCTCTCGAGATCAATAAGACGTCCTATCATCCGAGTTGAATGAGTGTGATGAATGGGAAGTGATGTTGTGGGATCAATTATCAACTATGACTAGTCGCCTTGATGCCACCAGGAAAGGGATCAATGATCTCCAAAAAACAGTGTAGCCTACTCATTCAATGGCCTAGGTTGAGGCTAGGAAGAAGGTCGTGCTGGAGCAGACTTGCAACAACCTTTACCGCACAGTCACTGATCTGGTGGAGAGGGCGAGCCAGGCTCCTTTGTGACTGTCAGAGCCATTCCTGTGCATTCCTCCCTATATTTTTGACCTCTTTTGTCGTTGTGAGGGAGAGGCCCCAACTTGTGGACGCCCTCCCTTTGGTTTGAACGTAATGCAATCTATGTCAATCGTCCATTGCCCTAAATTTTGAACAATTACTGCTTAAATAAAAACTTACTGAATCAAAATAGCTCATAATTCAGGAAATTGATTAAAGATGAAAACATACTCTAGCTTTTTCTGGGACCATGGGATCCAGTGAGCGTAGTTATACTATTGCTAGGGTGTTATACAAAAACCCCACAAACTTTTTGTCATTTATTGTTAATGCCCTAATTTTTCCTGGGCCCATTTAGTGTGGACTCAACGGGTATGGCCCAACTTTTTCTTAGGTCGCCCATTTTGGGATTTCGTCCAAACAGGCTTTGTGCCTCTTTTTGTGAGCGGTTTAATGTCCCGCCGTCAAGAATATCATTTCTGATGTTTTAGGTTGAACAACATTGACCATGTATGGTGGGGTGAAGGCCCCAATGAGGTTTTGTTGATTAAAATAAGTCTCAATGTCCTTCAGATGCATGTGGATGGAACATGTCCAGATTTGAACGACATGCAGGGCATGCCTCAAGGCATGGGAGCCGTATCGGTGTACAGAGGTAGGAATAACATTGCATAAGGAAATATTGCCTTTGGTAGACAGGCCAGGGGCGATCAAGATGCAAAGCCGCTGAGGGCATGGTATGAATAGTCATGCAAAGGTGTCCTTAAGTCAACGACTCTCCATTTCTGATGGCCATAGGACTTCATGAATGTCTGGCTTATGGAAACTACCATGGGTGGCTTAGAGAATTATGAAAATCACTAGGGGTGGCTTGGAAAGAAAATGTGACATATGTAAGGGTTTTGAGAACATATGTATCAATCAGTAGTGTGGAAGAAAGGTTCTTGTCCTACACATTTATCTAGCATAAAGGACGGTTAGAGTTTGGCGCAGTTTAATGTCATGCAGCTGGGACATTATCTAGAATGGAATGGTTTCTCCTTGTCCTCGGCAATCTTGTCAGAGACGTTCCACCATATTCAGGAAGGGCTGTGAAAGGGGATGGTAAACTGTATCTTAGAGGGTTTCCGAATCCCAGGATGAACATAGGGGCTCAGGGGACAAGAGGCGTATGGAGAGAAGCATTGCCTGAGGAAATCTTGCCTTTGGTAGATGGGCCAAGGGATATCAATATGCAGATCCACTGAGGGCATGGTATGCATAGTAATGAAAAGGTGTCCTTGGGTAAATGATTGTATTCTCCCCATAGCCGAGAAACTTCAGGGAAGTTGTGATTCGGGACCACCAGGGGTGGCTTATGAGAGTTCCGCTTTTTCTGAGAACGAAGAATGGTTTATGAGGAGAGGGTGCCTGGATATGGGATGAGCGTCTATGATAAATTTCCCATGAATGGGTGAAGTCATTCCCTCTCACGATGGTGTGAGAGGGTGGTTTGTGCAGGTCTGACCTGTGCACTGAGGGACAGAGAAAGGCCTCCGTTCCATACTAAACCCATGATAGGTTTGGCCATACAGTTTAACATCATGTGGTAAGGACGGATTCCGTTCAGTCTAACGTCATGCGGTAAAGACGACTTCCGTGCAGTTTAATGTCATGCGGTAAAGATGAGGTGCATTATTAAAGGATTCTTGTATAGTTTAACATCATCCAGCTGGGACATCATCTAGAATGTAACGGCTTCTCCTGGTCCTCGGAAATCTCGTCAGAGACGTTCCACCATATTTAGGCAGGGTTGTGAAAGAGGCTGGTAAATTGTATCTCAGAGGGTTTCTGAATCCTGTGATGAACATGTGGGCTCAGGGGCCAAGAGGAATACGAAGAGAAGAATTTACTGAGGAAATCTTGCCTTCGGTAGATGGGCCAGGGGCTATTAATATGATGAGCCACTGAGGGCGTGGTATACATAGTCATGTAATGGTGTCCTTGGGTCAATGATTGTATTCTCCCAATAGCCTAGAAACTTCAGTGATGTTGAGATTTGGGACCACCAGGGGTGGATTATGAGAGTTCATATTTTTCTGAGTATGTAGTATGTTTTATGAGGAGAGGGTTCCTAGGTACGGGATGATCGTCTATGCTAAATTTCCCGAGAATGGGTGAAGTCATCCCTTCTCACACTGGTGTGAGATGGTGGTTCGTGAAGGTCTGACCCATGCACTGAGGGATAGGGAAAATACTTCGTTCCTTACTAAACCCATGATAGGTTTGGCCATGAATTTTAACGTCATGCGGTAAGGATGACTTTCGTAAAGCTTAACGTCATGTGGTAAAGATTGATTCCGTGAAGTTTAACGTCATGCGGTAAAGATGAGGATCATTATTAAAGGATGCTTGTGTAGTTTAATGTCATGTAGCGAGGAGGGGGGCATTTTTAAACCAGTGAAAATGATTGATGTTAAAGGCATTTCCCGGGATGGTTAATGCTTGGTCTTTGTAGTTTTATGCCATGTGGCCAAGATGATCCGTGAAGTTTAACATCATACGGCAAGGACGTCGTTTCAAAGGCCGCTCTTCATCAGAATTTAACTGGGCTTGAACATCTCAGCATGCCCAAGACATGGAGAGGGGTTGATGGTGTAAATCGTGGTTCTGGGGCCTCTTGGATCAGGAGAAATAATATTAGGGCTTCGAGGCTGGTAAGCATATGGAGCTAGAAAGAGTGCTGCCTGTGGATATCCTACCTTTGGTAGACGATCCGGGGTCTATCAATATACAAATCCGCTAAGGTCATGGTATGAATAGTCATGCAAAGGTGTCCGTGGGTTGATAAATTTCTACTTCCGATGTCCATGAATGATTATGAAAATCCGCAATTTTCCGGGCCACGAAGTCTATTATTTGGTAAAGAAATGTCTTGACATGTCGGGGATGTTCGTCCCTGGTTGCTGTTAAAGCTTAGAGAACTCCTAGTGCTAATTTGTATTGCACACAGGGGTGTAACTTTACTCCATGCAGTTTAACATCATGCGGTAAGGAAGAAGTACTCCTAGTTTAGCGGTCATAGAGCTCGAACCATTGAGTGACTATTCCTATAGTCGCTCGAAGGATAACTGAGTTACCATGCTATGATATACTCAGAACATGGTGGGGGATAAAGGTTGTAAACTACAACTCTGAGGTTTCTCGGATCCGGAGATGGTGTGTGGGGGCTTTGAGGCCGATAAGTGTACGATGCTAGGAAGAGTGTTTCCTGAGGAAATATTGGCTTTGGTAGGTGGGCCATGTGCTATCAATATGCAGAGCCGCTGAGGGCATGGTATGCATAGTCATGCAAAGGTGTCCCTGGGTGAATAACATTCCACTTCCAATATCCATGAATGATTATGAAAATATGATATTTCTCACAGTACAGAGTTTGGCATGTGTGGATTATGGTTTCCGAGCATACAAGAAACATCTTCACTACAATTTTTAGTTGAGTAAAAGTAGACTAGTACTGGCTTGATGTTTGTAGATGTAGGTCATCATGTGAACCACAGGTGGATACATAGGCCAACCGGTTAGGGATACCCTGGCGATGTTTAGATGTGAAAACGGGATTAACTTGTTAACCACTATGCCATAAATTTCTGGATCAGGTGGTATGGTATGGGGGCTCTGAGGATGGTAAGCATATGGAGCTAGGAAGAGTGTCTCATGTGGAAATATTGCATTTGGTATACGGGTAGGGGCTATCAATATGCAGATCCTCTGGGGTTATGGTATGCATAGTCATGAAAAGGTGTCCACGGGTCAATGAATTTCCCTTCCGATGGCCATGAATGGTTATGAAGATCCATAATTATCCAAGCCGTGGAGTCTAATGTTTGGGGAGGATGCATCCAAATGCACAATGAGTATTTCCACCACATTTATCCATACATATTAGGTAGTTATTGATGAAATACGTATATTTTAATTTCGTGCGGTGAGGACGCGGTCCATGCAGTTTAACGTTGTGCGGTGAGGATGAAAAATACACCCCATGCAGGTCTGGTCCATATATGAGGGAAAGAGACATTTTTAACTTTCATTATCCATGCATTTTAATGTCATGTGGTGAGGATGAGGAATACACCATGTGAAGGTTTGGTCCATACATGGGGAAAAAGGTATTTTTTATAATATTATTATCTGTGCAGTTTATTGTCGTGTGGTGAGGACGAGGAGTACACCCGGTGCCGGTCCGGTCCGTACACGGGGGGAACGAGAATATTTTTTTTGTTATCCATGTAGTTTAACGTCGTGTGATAAGGACGCAGAAATACACCACGTGTAGGTTTGGCCCTTACACTGGGGGAAAAGGGCCTTTTTAAATTCTATTCAGGGGTGGCTAGGCCAGGATGGGGAATCATGGCGTCGCTATGTATCCTGCGAGGGCAGGAATCAAGCCGTACATAGTTCTCTGAAAGAAGTACACCCCGTGTAGGGCTGGTCCGCACACGGGATATGGGGACATTGTTAAATTTTATTTTATTTCATTTGGGTGTGGCTGGGCCAGGATAGGGGATCCCGACATCACTACGTATCCTGCGAAAGAAGGAATCAAGCCATACATAGTTATCTACTAAATACACCCCGTGTAGGTTTGGTCCGTACACGGGGGAAGGGGGCATTTTTTTAACTCTTATTTGAGGGGTGGTTGGGCCAGGACGGGGAACCCTGCCATCGATTCATATCCTGCTAGGGCATGAATCAAGCCACATATAGTTCTCTGAAATCCGTGCAGTTTAACGTCATGCGGTAATGACAAAAAATACACCCCATGTAGGTCTGGTCTGTACACGGGGGAGAGAGCATTTTTATTTTATCCTTCTTTTTTTTAATTTTAGGGGGTGGCTGGGCTATGATAGGGGTCCTACCGTCTCTACGTATCATGCGAAGGCAGTAATCAAGGCGCACGTAGTTCTCTATTGAAATTTTTTTAGTTTAACGTCGTGCGGTAAGGATGACTTCGGTGCAGTTTAACGTCATGTGGTAAGGACGTCCTTCATGCAATTTAATATCCTGCAGTAATGACGTCTTCCATAGAGTTTAACATCATGCAGTAAGGACGTATTCCATGTAGTTTTACATAATGCGGTAAGGACGTCTTCCATGCAGTCTAACGTCATGCGGTAAGGACGTAATTTTTTTAGTTTTTATGTGAAATACTTCTTCAGGAATCTCGCATTTATAGGAGCGGTATTGAATTTTCCGTTCATGGAGATCATGGCATATGATCCATTGGAGTAGACCTTATGTATAACATATGGTCCCTCCCATTTGGGCCCCAGCTTTTGAGGTTTCCTTCCAGGTATCATTGGGGTCCGGAGGACCAACACTAATTCTCTTTCCAAGAAATACCGAAGACGAACCTTTTTATCGAAGGCTCATGTAATCCAGTTCTAGTATAATCCCAGATGGAGAAAAGTGTGAAGTTTCTTCCCATCTATTTATTCCAATTCACGTAGATGCTTTTCTGATTTCTCATCTCCAGATAACTGATCACAAATGGCAACACAAAGTGAGGGTAATTGGAGCTTAATGGGCATGACCGCTTCTGTTCCGTATACTAATGAGTAAGGGGTAGCCTGAGTAACGGTGAGGATTGTGGTTTGATAAGCCCACAATGAATGGAGGAGTTTGTCTGGCCATGATTTCTTGTCTTTGTTCACCATTTTCTAGAGAATGTTGGACATGGTCTTGTTGAAAGCCTCTATCTATCCGTTGGCCACCGCATGGTAGTGGGATGAGTGGTTAGCCTTAATTAAATATTCTGGGTACAGTTTCTCAAATTCTGTAGAGCAGAAGTTGGTGTTGTTATCCATGAGTATGGTATAAGGGACACTAAATCTGGCGATGATATTGGTTTTCGAAAAGCTGACAATATTTTTCACCCCAACATCTTTGAGGGGTACAGCCTCTTCCCATTTGGAAAAGAAGTCGGTTTCCATGAGGATATACTTCAGCTGTTTGGATGTGGTGGGGGGATATGGTCCGACGATGTCCATTCCCTAGATGGAAAATGGCTAGGAGTACTTGGCCTGATTAATTAACTCTGGGGGTTGGTTTATGAAGTTTGCATGAATTTGGCATGAGTGGCATTTGGCGGTAAAGTGCTCACAATCTCATGCCACAGTGGGCCAATAGTACCCAAGCCTTCTGACTTGATGGGAAAGCTTGGATCCTGTATGATGTGCCCCACATACTCTATCATGCACTTCAGTCATGATGGTAGTGATTTCCTCTCCATCAACGCACCTGAGGAGGATTCCGTCGAGGCCTTGTTTATAAAGGACCTCTTGCTGGCCCGTGCCACCATATAAGAAAAATTTGACTGCCATTCTTTGTATTTGCTCTCGTTCAGTCTTGTCTGATGGAAGTTCTCCCCTTTGAAGATAGTTTACAATGGGGGTCATCTAGTCAGTGGTGGGAGCATACAACTTATAGACACGACTGAATTCATTGATTTCTTCTGTCTTAGTCTGGAAAAATAGCAAGACCATTCGACGTTGAGCGATACTGATGACTGTTTCATCCCAGTCTGTGATGGCTAGGGTTGTGGCCGTGTTGTCTAATGCATCGACCTGGGCATTCTGAGACTAGGGAATATAGGTCAATGTCAGTTCCATGGAGAATTCTGACATTAGCTCTCAGACATGGTCAAACAGGGGAATTGGCTCTTCCTTTTTGATAGCATAGTCACTAGTTCTAAGTAACCTTAGATATTAAGGTGTTGTACTTGTTCTTGGAGTGTGAGCTCCATGCCTATAATGAGGGCTTTATATTCCTCTTCATTTATCATACATCCTTCTGACAGGAGAAAGTAATATGGAAAGACTGCCTTTTCCAGGGACATGATTATTATCCCTAGACCCACCTTGTTAAATTTGGGATATTACATCCTTTTCCCAGTTGGGCTTCGGGAGGCGTCGTCGAAGTACATTCCCCATATTGGGGACTCCTCTTGAACCGTGAAAATATCTTCATCAGGAATCTCGACGTCCTGTACGACGGTCCCTGTTGAAGGGTGCTATGCCAGAAAATCAACTAATTCCTGGCCTTTGATGGCCTTCTGAGGTACAAACTACATGTCGAACTACTGCTGGATGACCGACCTTCGGGATAGGTGCCTGGTCAGCATCGGGAGACTGAGGATGTACATGAGTGGGTTATTACGCGAGACCAAATGGACTTCTTGATGCTGCAGATAATTTCGCAACTTTTGAACTGCAAATACCAAGGACAAACAACTCTTGTTGTTGTTTGAGTATCAATTCTTATCATCAATCATGGTTCAGTTGAGGTAATAGAGACTATTTTCACTAATGGTGTCATTCTTTTGTGTGAGGAAGGCTCCCAATGACCACTCTAGGGCCGTCATGTATAGAATGATAGGTCCTCCTTCGACTAGGGGAACGAGAACTGGTGGGATTAACAGGTACCTCTTTAGGCTTTCAAACACCTCTTGGAAGTCATCTGTCCATTGGTACGTGATTCTATTCTTCATTAACCTAGTAAAGGACAAACATTTTCCTACCAGGTTGGCTATGAATTTCCTGATATAGGCCAAGTTCCCTTAGAATTCTATCAACTCAGAGTGGTTGCGGGGATGTGGCAGGCCGAGAATAGCCTTTGTCTTTTCAGGGCCGACATTGATGCCATGATGGTGTATGATGAATCCATGGAATTTCTCTTAGGTAACCCCAGAGGCACACATCAAGGGGTTTATCTTCACACTATGTTGTCGAATTTTGTTGAAGACGGTCTCAAGATCTGATAGGTGATCCGAGCACTGCCTGGACTTAACCACCAAGTCAACTATGTAACATGATATGAATCTCCCCAGGAATGGTTTAAAGATATGATGCATGGCACATTGATATGTGGCACCAGCGTTCTTGAGACCAAAGGGCATGACTCTGTAACAGAATACTCCTTGGGGGGCCCTGAAGGTAGTGGCTTCTTCTTCTTCTCAGTCCATCCTGATTTGATTAATCCCAGAATAGCCGTCCACGAAGAATAGAGCCTCTTACCCTGCCGTTGCATCGATTACTAACTCGGTGATCGGGACTGGTAAATAATCTTTTGGGAAGTTCCAATTTAGATATTTGAAGTCAATGCAGATGCAGATTTGCCTATTCTTTTTCTTGACAGGTACGATGTTGGCCAACCAGATGGGGTATTGGACTTCCCAAATGAAGCCTGCTTTAATAATATTGTTGACTTCAGCCTCTATTTTGGCAGCATGTTAGGGGTGTGTCCTTCGGGCGGCTTGTTTATTGCCCCGGTGGTCTTCTAGTAGTCCTAAGCAGTGTGTTGCCACTTCGGGATCAAGTCCCAGAATTTCCATGTAATTATATTCATAGACATCCTGATGTTGCCTCAAGAAAGAGGTATATACCTCATGTTCCTCGGGAGACATGGTTTCACTAACAAGAGTGGGCCTCAGGTCTTCCTCGGTACCCCGGTTTATTTCCCTGTGATTTTCCATAGTGGTAGATATGCCTTCCTCAAATGTGGGAGGTGCATCCCTGAGATCTTCGTCCTCTTCTTCTCAAAAATACTCATCTTCTTGATCCGACGGGGGGAGGGTTTCTGGCCTGGGCTCTCGGGGGTTTTAGGGAGAGGCATCATGGCCATCCCCACTCGAGTATTCGTCCCCAGATTGTTGGTTGGAAGACGTTCCCACAATATCACGCTCAACTGTTATGGCTGAAGTCATGAAGACAAATGAGTGTGTGTTCAAACATGAATCCCTACTATCAACATGGTTGATGGGAAGTACGTAGTCTCTACCAAGATTCCTTAGGGGGTTTTTAGGAACCACTTCCATACCATTTGGAGCAGGGATCTAGTCAACACCATCGGACAAAGGATTCTTCCTCTTTTTCTCATAGAACCCAGCATCAATGTAGAGTGACTCGGAGAGTTCGAAAGGGGCCTTGTCAGCGTGCAATGTCCCACTTTTCCCATTGACGCGATATTTAATACGCTGGTGGTAGGATGAAGGAATGTCCATGTGCTTAT